>SKCR01014101.1:0-44690 GCA_019454045.1 Zanthoxylum bungeanum | reverse complement strand
ATAAACGAAATCTATCATCTGTTCATTTACTTTACAAATCTTGATGCATGTAATTTTAGTTTCCTACAGATCATCTTCACTGATAGTAGTGAAACAATTTTGAAGGTGCAATTGCAGTTCAGTATCTTCCCACTCCAAATCATCCCACCAACTCTTCTCTGCCTTAATCTCTATAATGGAGTGTTTTACCTTGGAATCCAAACCGATCGTCTTCAACCTAGGGCAATCATAGAAGCTGGCGTATTCTAGCGAAGGCCAAGCTCTTTTCCAAATGTTAACCAATCCAGGCAGATAACGAAGTGTTAACTTCTTCAACCTGGGGAGTGCAATACTGCCTGAATCGATTATCTCACCTTCAAATACGATTTCTTCGATGGCTGGACAGTCTTCGACTGTCAGATCCTCCAAGTTAGACATAAATTGAATCATGAAGCTGCTGAAGACAAATTTCAACTTTGGACATGCATGCACTGTCAAAATTCTTAACCCAGCAAAGCTTCCATTTGGTACAATTCCCTCGCAAATGCCCGTCAAATTCCACAAATGATGAATACTGAGATTTTCGAGGCTTGGAAAGACGGCCATAGTAAGCTCCTGGCTATCCACAACCGTTTCAATCTTGGGGCATTCACTTATTATACAAAATTTTAACCCATTCAGATTCCTGACCCCAAAGTCGGACAAACTGTTGATGCCTAGGTGATTCTCTAAATAGAAAGCAGTACTACAAGATAATACTTGACGAACTGCATCGTGTATATTCTCACCATTTATGAATCTCAGGCACCTGTACTGTTTATTATAATCAAAGGCCACAGAGTCTGGAACCCGAGAGACGATGTGCTTGACGTCATGGCCAACGATAAATTTGAACTCAGTTAAGTGCTGAGCATTCCATGCAATGCTTCTATGGAGAAACAGATTAAGAAGCTCTACTTCCGGGAAATGGAAACAGAAAGAACTCAACTTTGTCAAATTGCAGACCTCAATTACGACAGATTTGACATCCTCGTACCACCTTTTATCTCCTGGGTACACAACAATACTTAGAGTTTCCAATGCATGGAGTCTTGATATAATCCCACTAGAAATCAACTCTTGCGGCAGTGTCACACTGAGAGATCCATAGAAGTACACTTCCAAGTAGCTCAAAGATGCCAATCCACCAACTTCATCAGGTAATTTGCTAATTTCAGTACCTCGGAGATCAAGCACCTCGAGATTTTCAAGAGATCCAACTTCAGAGGGGAGCATAGCTAGACGTTCACAATCACGGAGAATGAGAATTTGGAGGTTTTTAAGCTCAAAAAGCGTACTTGGCAAGGACTTGATTCTGGTATTGGAAAGGTTCAAAATTTTGAGAGAAGTCATGAATTGGAAAAAAGACATGGGTATAACTTTCAGCTGATAATTTCGTTGAAGATACAATGCCGAAAGTTTAGAACAAATTGGCCTCTCGGGTAGAGTGCACAACAGATTATCCATCAAAAATATCATCTCAGCTTGTTCCCACTCCTCCAGTGAAGGTGGTTCTGTAAGACCTGCACCAGCTCTCAATAAGAAATGACGACCTTCAGGAATAAACAATCTGCCTTCAGGGACTTTGCGTGAGCTGGATGAAGAACTATTTCCAGGATTTGAAGGTTCTGTCAATCTAGAATAAGCTCTTAGCAGAAACTGACGACCTTCTGACACAGATAAGATCTCCAATGCTAAATCTCTTATTAAATCATGCATTTTGATGGAATCACCCCGTTCATTGACTTGCAACAGAGATGCACGTACAAGAATATCAATTATATCCTGTCCCCTTTTATGCACATCACCCAAACTCCCAGCAATTAGACCTTCCTGGATACAATTTTCAATGAATTCAAAAATATTAACCTCTTTCTCTTCAGGAAACAAACTAGAATAAAGGAAACAGCTCTTTATGTCATAATCCTTCAATTGGTCAAAGCTGAATTTCAACAGTTGGATTACATCTTTATTCATTGCAATAGGAAAAGGCTCTGAGAATTGCTTCGATGCATGCTCCCACACAAGAACATTATTTTCCTCCGCCATAGCCCTACCAGTAACAATTATCAACAATGGCAAACCACCACAGCCCTCAACTATAGCTTGCGCAAATGATCGGATATGTGGCAATTCAATGACTCCTCCCACTTGTTCATAAAACAGCTCCCATGCTTCCTCCCTAGAGACAGTTTCCAATCCAATCAACCAATTTACTTCCATCTCAAGACAAACGCCCACTGTTCTAGATGCCATTACTATCTTGCAGCCATTTTCTGAATTGGGATCAGGAATGCCCACTGCCTCTAAATTAATCTGCACCCAAACATCATCAAGAAGCAACAAAAACTTTTTCCCTTTTAAAACTTGGAATAATTTTTCTGCAACTTCAGAATCAGCTTCAGAATCTTCACAGTACATTGATAACTGTCTTAGAACATCATTTTGGATCTTTCTTACACTCCAATATCTTGAGACAGACACCAATATGATCATGTCGAATATTTGTTTTGTTTTTGGGTAACTGATCAAGGCTTTCAACACAGTAGTCTTGCCAATCCCACCAACTCCATGAATGCTAATTTTTCGTGCTTCAACGCTACTTATGCATTGGAAGATCTTCAGTACAGTTCTCTCAGTCGTTCGATTCACCACCAAACCTAATTCATGCAACCACTGAACTCTTTCAGTTTTAGAAGAAATCTTTGCCTCAGCTTTATCCACAAGCGGCATTTCCACTGCAGCTATAGTACTTGGGCCTGATATGGATGTTGCTACTGTGGCAGCAGAGCTCCTTTCATTTTGAGAAGGAACAATTTCAAATTCCTTCCCATGAATGGGCAGCATCCTTTCATTTCCATCAGAGAAAGTTTCCAGAGTCTCTGCAGCATGTACTAATGACCCCACTTCTATTTCACAAGTATGCCGAATTTCAGATTCATGCATGGTCTGAGTATCTATTTGCGGTGGACATATCACCTCCTCTTCTGTCACAGGTTCTACATTTAATGCAGGAACCTGATCTGTAGCTAACGAAGAGTTTTTAACTGCAGTAGGTACAGTCTCACTTGGCATCTGGAAGTCACCAGATATACCACAAGGCAGTTCATCTTTAACTCCAGATCCTGATGTCCTTCCAGTAAGAGTCTCAACCATACCTCTAAATGATGACGATGAACCGTAAAATGTCTCTGCATGTGCTCTTACATTTGATTTACTTTTTTTCTCAGTCTTTCTTTTTGTTACAGTCTTAACCTTTTCAATCTGTCCATGTATATTGCTTCCAACTCTTGGACCGGTTAATGTCTTTGTTTCCCTATGTGGTGGTTGACCCAACTTAGCATCCTGTACTTTATTAAACACGTGAATTTCTGGTCCAGCAACTCCCACATTCTTTTCACATCCATCAACTGCGGGTTCTATGTTACCCCGTGGCATTTCTTTCCATTGGGTAGCTTTCCTTCTCTGTGCATGTACATCTACACTTGATTCACCTTTTGACTCAGCTTTTCTTTTCTCCTTCACATCCTTAGGATTTTCAAGCCGCCCGTAAGTCCTGCCTTCAATCTGTGGATTGATTAATGCTGTTGCTGTCTTATGTAATGCATAAGACGCTAAATCATCTCGCTTTGGAAGATTCTCTAACTGGTAAGTAACCTCATTAAGGGCATTCATGAGATCATCACGTGGTAATTTCATGCAAGAAAATAACATACCATCTGAATTCTCCTTATGTAATTTTAATATATCATTCACATGGCTTTCAATTTCCCTCTCCTTGTAAAGCCATTTCTGATATTCATTTGTTTGAAATGAACCCAGCATTAATTCTTTAACTTTCTCTTCCTTAACAAAATCTCTCATATCATACAAATATTCACATTTCTGTATAAGCAATTCAACATCCCTTCCATGCCTTTTTGCTGGTCCAATTTTCCGAAACCGTGATATTGCAGGTGAAATCAACCCAGACCAAGTAAATTCCATGTCAGCTGCAGCATTCAAAACGAAGGATAATGAATTTAGAGCCTGCAATATTGAATATATGTAGTATTTAGCATCAAAACTAAAATTGTATCAAAATTTATACAATTTCAATCGATCTATAAGAAAGGCGAGATTGACTATCATGCAGTACAAAACATGAGATAAGGTTGTCCAAGTCAATTTAGTGTGGATTCATACTAATACTCATATGCATGATATGCTACAAGTTGCCTGCGGTAATTAATATAGAAGATACATAAAATGCACACAGTTTGTTTACAAATGTTTGTCATACAGCAAGTTGTGTCAAGGTTTGAAAACTCGGTTCGCGGTGCGAGGCCCGAGGCAGTCCCCTCAATTGAGGTGAGGTGGACATCCTCAAGGCGGTCGAGGCGGAAAGAGCAATGATGGTGTTATTGAGGAAATATTTTTAGAATAATTTTGTATTTAATATATTGTTATTTTATGAATTTATTTAATTTATTTATTATTAAATATTTTTGTTATTAAGTCCTAACTCCAAAGAATAAAATTGATTTTACTTTATTTATTTGAACAAATTTGAAAAAAAAGAAAGATTTTTTTTATGGGATGTGTTAAAATATAAGTGTTGTTTACAAAAATCATGGAGGAAATATCACCACCCAAATTTTATTGACAAAGATAAGCCATTTTTTGTCTCCATAAATTCAATTGTAATAAACCCAAAACAAGGACAAAATCGGAAATTCAAAAAAGTCAACCGACCAGTCTTAAAATCATCATCAGCTTGCAACTCTCATTCATTTCCCACAGCCATGGCATAGCTTTAACACGCTCTCTTCAATCTTCACTCACTATATCAGCTTGCAATTCTCATTCACATCCATTGCTGAATTTGTTGTTAAGCATCAAAATCATCATCAGCTTGCAACTCTCACCCTCATTCGCTCTTAAACAAACAAACAAAGCCATGGCTAACAAACTGCACCTCTCGCTCTCACTTCTCTTCCTGATCATCCAATCATCGTGGCCAATTTAATCTCCGATGGAATTGAACAGCGCCAGCGGGGCTCACAGCTCCCCTTTATATATTTTTCTTTTTTTGGGTGTTAAAAGCACCTGTTCGTGTGTCCCGAGTCGAACCGACTCGGGACGCCTTGCCTCAAGGAGACGTGAGGCCATCAAAATTCGGGTGGGGCCGCTGCCTCGAGGCACCAGTAGCCGTGAGGCGGCTAAGGCACATCTCGAGGCGCCGCCTCAGTTCAAATTTTGAAACACTGAGTTGTGTCTCAAGATTCAGAGCTAAATTGGTGAGAGAATTGTCATTTGTGATGAAATTTATGAATTTGGGAAGCTTTCATTCTGGTTTCGTTTTCAGTGAGAGACAAACTTTCGATGATGGAAAGATTGGTCTCAAGAAAATATATTGATATTGGTAAAAGGTCCAAAGGCCATCATATTCATATTGAAAATCAAACAGTTAGCACTGAATATCATACTAGTAACATGTTACCAGCTACATGTATAACACTTCCGATAATAGAGAGACCTAAGAGCCAGTTTGCCATCATTTTGTGAAATAAATATACAAAATGAATTTTTCTTTTTTCACTTCTTGTTAAAGAAAACTTGAAACTATCAAAATGCTATTCCTAGCATTTTATTATTTTAACACTTGCATTTTTCCCTTTGAATATTCCACTAAACACAATTTCTCAATTACACTTTTTGATTATTTTTCCAAAAATATGTTTCAAGCAGTGTTGTTAAAGGGGTAAGGCGTACTAAGGCGCAAAAGGTCATAGAGCCTAAGCACGAGCCTGATGAAGGTAAGATGCAAATTGCAAACAAAAAATACAAGTATACAGTCAATTAAACTAACGAGAAATCATCGAAAATTATAATAATATAAATACTGATAATACAAATTAATGTGTTTATCAAAATTGTCTCCAAATGGTGTGGCTTGGTGGCATAAGACTTAGGATTTAGTTGCTCAAATCCTAGGTTTGAATTCTGGAGTGCACTTCTTGTAAGAGACTGGGGCAGCCGGGGGTTTTTACCTATTTTGCTTAAGCCCGGGTCGGGGTGGTTTGGCGGTGGGGTTTCCAATGTTTCCAAAAAAAAATGTTCATCAAAATTTAAAACCCACCCCAAAATTTATCTTAATTTATTAATAAAATGTTATAAAACTTGATTTCGAGTTGGGTTAAAACTTGATTTCGAGTTGGGTCGGTCAATTCGAGTAGAGTTTTTCTCACCCATTTTGTGAGGAGTGCCTAGGCACATCTCGGAGGTGCGCGCCTAGGCGCAAAAGACGCGCTCTTGATAAAGGTCGCTTCCTCTGACCACTCATGAGGCATGAGGCGCAGTGATCTGAACCTAAGCTTGAGGTGCACTTTTGAAAACTATAGTTTCAAGAACTAAAAATCAATTCGAAAACAGCATTTGTAAAACAATGTCATTTGCACCCTAAAATCACTTGAATGGATCGAACATCACAAATGTTTTTCCCCCCTAACATGAATCAAATTTCAAAGACGGTTTCAGCTTTAAAAAAAAATGCCAAATATAATTCCAAAGATGATAACAATTTTAACCATATAAACAATTATATTCATGATATGTTTGAGATTATGGTGCTATGACTTTTAATCCAACAAAATTACTAGCTTTCAAGTAAAAGTTGCGCTTATCAAACATTGTAACAACTGTGTAAAAACATATTATTAACGGCTTTAACTAACAGTAACAAAAATTAGAAATAAATGGATGAATGAACAGATTCTCTGTTCATAAACTAGCGAGCTACATACAATGAGAGAGAAAATGAAAATAAAATCAAAAGAAACGATTCTTTTGAATTAAAACTAACCAGAAAGTTTTGGCACCGCGATTGATGAAGAGAAATTTTTTTTTTGAGCAGATGCTTTTCCAATTTCGTAAGTTTGAGTCAAAAGTTTCTCGATGCCATCTAATTCTCCGGTGAGCTTGCTGTATGATTTTGACTTTTGAAAGAATCTTTTCATTTAGCCCCATAACTTTTAGAGTATTTCTTATTGACCCCGATTAGATAAATATGTTTCGTAATGGTCCTTAGTAAAATTTTTATAAAATTTTTTTATAATCTTTTGATTAAATAAAAAGTTCTCAATTTAATCCCTAAAAGAAAAACTACTCTTTTATTGAAATATTATTTTAACTAGCATGGGGTCTGCTCTTTGCAAGGTTTGAGTAAATTTTAAATCATATTTTATTATAATAATAAAAGATTAAAAATCCTATGTTATGGTTTATGAAGAAAAACACTTAACTTTTATATATATATATATATATATATAAGTTTCTAACTTTATTATTGATTATCATATAAATGGTCTGTTTGATATTGTAATTTGACATGTGATGAGAAGATAAAATTATATTTAGGTCAAAATATAATTTTTAAGTATTTAATTAATTATGAAAAATTATAGTTACTAATCGCGATTTCTTTAAAAAATTGAGTTTTGCAAAAGTTAAAATTTTTAATTTTTCCTCACCATTAAAATATTAAAAAAAAAAACACACACCGCAATTATTTTTTTTACATAAATTAAAATTTTATTGCACTATTTATGAGCCACTGTTTGTTCACTATATTTTTCTAATCGCACATCAAACATAGTCAAAATCTATCAAAAATCTAGATACATAAAATTATATTAGAGCGTATAAGTCTACTAAACATGATTTTGAAAAGTCTAATTTCACCAACTATAAAAATATAAGTACACATTTTTCTAAGTGAGAAGTTAAAGCATTGCATCTTAGTACATATTTTAGTTTTGAGTTGTGCTACATTTGTATGAATACTCAATTATTAGTAGATCTCATACATTAATATTTGAAAAATACAACAGATTAAAAAAAATTTAGTTAAAATTTTAATTATATACTCAATTTAAAAAATAAAATTATAATTACATTAGTTGATAGTCAAATGTGTCATTAATTATTAATTTACATGTATTAGATTTTTTTTTTTAAATCGTTGGAAACTCCGCTGTCAAATCACTTATTTTATACTTAAACTAGACAGGTTAAATTTCCGACTATTTTAAACTCTTACAAAAAATACACTCTCTGGATTCAAACTCAGGACCTTAATCATAAACCCTACACCACCAAATCACGTTTCTTAGAGACTACATATATTAGATGCAATTTGATATAATGATATTTCTCATGATGACACATAATATGCTACATCGCTTTAGGTATAAAATATGTATCTCATTGTTAAATGTCGTTTCATATTATGTTCATCATTTTGATGAAGTTACAATTGGTGATGTTTTCATTTGAGTCTCCTAAGGATGCCCAAAGCTTCAGCCATGTCAGTCTTTTCATTGAAGAAAAAAAAAATACCTGCAGAATTAATGAAACACAACTCCATAAAAACCCAATTGAAGCAGACATAAGACAATGAATGATTTAGTAAAGGAGGCTTTGCTAACAGACCTTCATGTAGAGGAAAAAAGAGAATGTTCTTATTCAGTCTATTGATATCTTCATCTGGCATAGATGTCAAAGTCGTCGTCATAACCACCTTCATATTCAATCGAGTAAATTGTCATGGATGATTTATCGAGTTCATTCATCTGCAGGAGTTCATTCATCTGCAGGTGTCTCAGGCTCAGCTGTCTCTCTAACTCGGGACAGTTATCGATTACCAACCTTTGGAGACGGCTAATGAAATCGATGCATTTGGGTGACAAATTCAGGAACGGACAACCCTCTATAGTCAGCTCTAGCAGCGATGAAAGTTGGCCCATAATCTCAGGGATATGAAATAATCTTGGACAGTCTACAATATCTAACTTTTGAAGGACACTGAACTGTTTCAGGTTCATAGGTAGGGATCCCAGTTTGTCGCAGTGCAGAAGACTCAGATGCTTAACAGAAGAGAAACTTTGAATGACTGCGAAAAGAGTCTCCAGATTGTCGCAATTATGTACTGTCAGTTTCACGATAGAGTTGTAGCTTCTGTTCTTATCAGGTAAGCAGGTAAGCTCTGGAAAGTTGTCAACGACAAGGGAGGAAAGTGATGGAAAACGAGATAATGAGCACAGTAGATTACCATTGCTGTTGCATAGAGCTAAGTTCTTGAGATTTGGAATAAATGGGAAGGCGGTCAACATACTGCATCCTTCAACTACAAGTTTCTCCAGGCAGGGGAATGGTTCTTGAATTCTAATCAATTCATCTGTCGTTAAGCACTTCCAGTCCTTCAAATTAGGCATATCATATAGCTGGAGCTGTTGCAGTGACGGGAATCCTCTTATAGCACCATTTCCATAAAAACTATAGCCTATAATTTGCACTGCAGGCATCCCTTTCACATAAAGCTCCTTGAGGTTTGGTAGTTGCCCCAGAGGTGGAAGCTCCTGATAACAGCAATCAACAAGAGAAACCTTCACTAGATTTGGGAGACGTGAATCCATCCATGAAGGAAAAATGGAACATCTGTATCCTTTTAAATCCAAAACTTTTAGATCCTGGGGAGGCCGGAGAAATTCTGTAACTCGAGCCACATATACTTCATTACTCGCACTCATTTGAGAATTCCGACTACAGGATAATCCTAATGAATGAATACATAACTTATCATGTAACTTTGCTTCTTCTGCATCAATCTCATATTTTACATTCTCAAGATTCTTAATCTCTAATCTACCTTGAAGGTCAAGCGACTTTAGCTCTCCTAGGCCAGCACAGTTACGTTTCTTACCCAGAACGAAAACGGGCAATTTCCGAAGAAGCCTTAGTTTCCCAATCCCTGATGGCATGTGAGTCAAAGAATAACATGATCTGATATCCAGAGTTCTAAGGTTTGTCAGCTGACAAACAGCCTTGGTTAGCTCTTCAAGGTTGTAACAATTAGAAAGATCCAAAGTCTGCAGATGCTTCAACTTACTGATGGATTCCGGTATCCTTTGTATAAGTGTGTAAGAAAGATCAAGATACCTCAAATGTTTCAATGTACCAATGGAGACCGGCAACTTGATCAAGCCACTATGACTCAAGTCCAAAACCCGTAAATATTGAAACTCTTGGCAAGGGAAAGATAAGTTTTCCAACTTAACAGACAACAAAAGCAATGTCCGTAGTTTTTGTGCTGTTGGAATTATTAATGATGACAAATCACCAACCAAAGAGCAATGCCGAACATCTGCATGGATATTTTGTAAATAGCCAGTAGACACAATTGAATATTCACCCGCAGCAGCCAACTGAGCAAGAACATGCATAAAATCGTGCATTCTGCACAATACTACTTCCCCAAAATCATCACAAATAATATTATCAAAGAATGAGTGCTGCAATAATTCCATGAAATAGTCATCAGCAGTTTCTTTTAAGTCTTTACTTCCACTGTCCAATCGAATGAACCCCTCAGCAAGCCACATGCGGACTAACTTCTCCATGTTTATCCAATAATCTTTTGGAAATATTGAACAATATGCAAAGCATTGCTTCAAATACCAAGGTAGATTATCATAGCTCCGCTTTAAAACTGGCAAGACATGAGACTTAAATTCCAGCAATGTCCATAAATCACAATCCTCTATATATAACCATACTTCCTTGGTTTTGGAACGCAAAAAGCCACCTATAGTCTTAATTGCAATTGGCAACCCTTTGCACTTAACCACAATATTCCGACCAATTTCCTTCAATTTATTGCTCCCTTCTTCCACAGATCCAAATGCGAAATGCCTGAAAAGAACCCAAGAATCCTCATTGGACAAGCACGTCAAGCGTTGAGCTGGGACAGTGCCCATCATACATGCCACGCGACCAGAACGGGTTGTTACCAAAACACAAGATCCAAAATATCCAACACTCAGCCATGACTTCACTTTCTCCATATTTTCACCATCTTCGTCCCACACATCATCCAACACGATCAAGAATCTCTTCCCCTCTAATACATATCTAGCCTCCGCCACAATCCCCTTTTCCTGCGTTCTACCACACTCAACTCCAATTGCCTGATAAATCACATCCACATCAAGACTTCTCTCACCAACAGAAACCCAAACCCTCATTTGAAAATAAGCTTTCACATTCTCATCGTTAAAAATTCTTCGAGCAAGAACAGTCTTTCCTATTCCACCCATCCCCAAAATGGGAAAAATCTCTAATTCCTTTTCTCCATTATTAAAAACCATCCTATTCACAATATTTGACACCTCAAAATCTCTCCCAAAAACAACATTTTCATCAGATCTTAAGAAACCCACATCAGAAACAACGTTACTTTCTACATAATCATCAATGGGCAATTTATAAAATATTTTCAGGAGCGAAACCAATCTTACATGAATACTCTTAAACTCTTGCTCGATTTTACAACTATTCACAAGAGATGATAACGAACAAGTTGCTCTCTTGTTTTCTGATTCCTCCAAAATATCGATTACTCCATCGACATCATAAACAAGGTCTCTAAGAGCTGAGAACCAGGACCTGAGTCTAGAATCGGGACGCTCAGGATCTGAATTTGCGTCATGGAGGATGGCTCGTGCTTCTGCTAACTTGACAAGCATCTGTGTGAAGTTTTTGCTCCTCGACAGATCACTGGCGTGGGAATCCAATCTGTTGGAGACAGAATTGAGGAGAGTAGCTACTGCTTCCGCCATTGATATGCAGTCAATGAGAAATTATTTTTGTCCAAGTTTTTTTTTTTTTTTTTTTTTTGCTTTGGTGAGAAAAATGATAACTCTGACTTGAGGATCCGACACAACAGTTGAGACTCGAGAGTCCATTTTATCGACGAAAAAATGAAAGAAGAGATTGTATCAACTAGGTCCTTAATCTATTGTGGTATATTAAGTACAGATATAATTATCATTTTTTTATCAAATAGGTCCAATGGGTGTAAAAGGGCCTCGTCAGACCGGGCTTCAGCAGAGGGCCGAAGCATGGGCGGGTATTGGGCTTTTCTGGGCCGGGGCCTTTTTTCCTTCTGTTTTTGAAGCCCGGCTGTAGTTTTTTTAATTAAATTAACTTTAATTGGTTAATCTTCCAACAAAATTAATTTCCCAGTATTTTAGTTATAATGAAAATTAAAATTGTATGGATAATTGAATTGTTGAACCTCCCAATAAGTAAATAAAAATAATTTATTATGTATAGATTCGTACTCTTTTTTGAATATATATAGATTTGTACTTGACATAAAGAAGTTAGATATATCAAATTAAATTAAATAAATATCACACATAAATGATTATTTCAAACATAAATATATCAAAATAATATCATAAACTTATCACATATTATTACTTCTTGTTGTGTAATATAATTCATAACCATAACAATTTTTAATTTTGGAACATTTGTATCCAGTAACCCAGAATAGTCTATCCTCTCCTCATGCATCAATTATCACGTTTTCGATAATAAATTGCTCGAAAATCTTACAAGTTGAAAGTTTTTTAATTTCAAATAAAATTATATAACACCCGAGGCAACATTTTTTTTTTAACTTTTAATATATATTATACTGGGAAAATGACACACAAATACTATACATGTTATTATAATGATATTTTAGTCTTTTTAGTTTTGAAAGTATAAATTTTAATTCATACCGTTACATACTTATCGTTAATTTTGAATAACTTGAATACCTAAAAATTATCTAAAGATAACAAAATTTTGTTTAAAAATTATATTAAAAATTATATTTTTAAAATTATATGGACTAAAGTTTATATTAAGAAATTAAAATAATATATATATCTTCTAAATGTCTCAATTCTTGCAAGTTGTAACTAGACAAAGAAAGAAAAATTGTATTATATTAAAAAAAAAAGAAAGAAAAGAAAAGTCAAGATTATACGCATTTTGACATCTTTTTTTCTTGTTCTCGCTCCGTAGTAGATATTTCTCAATTAATTTATCTTTTACCAACACTCATCCGGTCAAAATGTGTAGAATTAAATACACTCCTCAGGTCAATTCGGATAGGTTCGAGAAATAGGGTTTTAACCATTTTAAGCAAATTCAAAACTCAACTCGTACTAATCGAGTCATAATGTGATGGATTTGATATTTTAAACTTGATCAATTTAAATCAGATTAAATTATCGGATTGACTTGAAATTGTAACACCCCGTTGTGGGTATGATATTACCAGCAGGAAACGGGAAAAATCAATCTCCATAAACCTCAAAATTAAAGAAAAACAGACATGATGCGCCCTAAAATTGGACAACTTGGATCACAACCAATCACCAAAACGAGACATATCATAAACATCAAATACACAAAAAGGACATCTGATCCAAACTTATAACAAATAAAATTACTCCATTAATACCTACGGCTCCGTGCCCAGATCAATGCATACAAATTATTGTGTGTGTATATATGTATATATGTATGTATGTATGTATGTATAACTATGTGCATTGCACGATCCAACAAAAGACCAAACAAATAAACTATTATACACATAAATATTTCCACATGACTATATAGTAGGTGACTGTTGCCTGGGTGGTCCCTCGTATTGAGCATGAGCATCAAAAGCTTGATAGTTGACTGATTTGGTTGCCAACTTGTAAAACTAACAAACTGTGACAGAATGAGTTATGAAACGCAATAAATAACCACACACACCACAAATAAACTAGAGTGAATTTCAAATATAGTATATATATATACACACACATATGCAGTTGTTTGTCACGCAATTTCTAAACTATGTATTGTTATTTGCACTATTGAAAACATATAATCTTCTAATTACACTTACATAAACCAACCCAAAAATTGAATTCATAAAGTGTACCTAGTATGAATCGAAACCTTAACACAATAGAAACAAAAAACACACAAGCGATCACCATACAGTCAAATGACATTCATTATCTGAAATGGAACGTAATATAGATTCTTTACAGACAGTCGCGTATATTATCATAAACGAAAAATATATCACAGACTTTTTACAGACAATGACATTCTATATCAGTTATGGAACTCACGTTAAAAATTTCATACAGTCTATTTCACCCATAATCAGAAATAAAAATCAGAATGCAAATACCATAAGTCGATCCCATTCGTTAGCAGATACGGAAATTAGAATGCAAATTCCTTCAAATAAATACATTCATGATCAGAAATAGAAAACATAACACATATACTTTACAGACAAACCTATTCTTTACCATAAACTGAAGACACAATGTGGATTCCTTACGGACAAACATATTCATTATCAAAATCGAAAATCACACTACAGACTCCATACAGTCATTATAGATCATAACACACGACAATCATCTTATAAAATCAAACTTATACGGAAATAAATCTTTATGAAATTAGAAGTTTCAAAAAATAAAATCATCAAACTAATTAGGCGTCGATTACCTAAGTCACGTGCAAAGACTGAACAATGTCCGAACAAGACCATGTCGACAGAGGGTAGTGATTCAATCATTTTTCGGATGGTCTGGACTCCAGAATAGGAGCCACGAAGGGTTAAAATTCATAAAAAAAAAAATATCATACAAGCATCGTGGCGAAAAAATATATCATGTCACATCAAATCAAAAATAGAGTTATCTGAATTCTTCCCTCGAAAATTTTCAAAAAATCGTAAACCAATTGTATCATCGAAAATATAAATCAAAAGTATAAAAAAACTCAAAACTAGTAAGTACTCCCAATAAACCATAATATATCATTCCAAAACAGTCAAATAACTTAAAAATCATCGATTTACGTATTTTCGAAAAATCTTCCGCAAAAATTTATGAAAACACTATGGAAAGATCATGAACCCTCTGAAACTTTCTGAAACTATATACACATTATCATAATCATCATAATTATCTCATATCTATCATTATGTTCATCAGAGCACAGATACGCGTGAAATCTTATTTTATCGAAAACTCACTAATCCTACCAGATTACTCCAATTTACTCTGATTTCACACGGATTCTACCAATAGCACAATTTCGATACATTCTAACTTATCCTATTTAATAAAAGTCATCACATTACTCTATGACATTACTGGAAGCATCTGAATACAAATTAACTTAACTAAAATAATTAAAGCTCCCATGAACGTGTAGAAATCGCCGAAATTTGAATCGGAGCTAATTTACAAATGAGCTTCTTGCCTCAATTTGCCTAAAATCAAGCTAAATATGGCAGAAAAGCGCGGGTCCGGTCCGGTCCGGCCCGACCCCGACCGTAGTTTTAGAAGCCCGGCTCGGGCTCAGCATATTTAGCTCGGGTTAAAAAAATTAATTTTTTACTTATTATTTGTACTTTGTAACATTTGAATTATTAGTTTATAGACTAAACTTTTAATGTATTTGTGAATTATCTTGAAACAAATTACCTCTATTTTATATTTGTATGTTCCTAATTTTAATTTTAATATTAATTTAAATTTTATTTTTTTAAAAGGCAAGATAAAGCTCGGGCCCGAGCTCGGACCGAGTCGGGCAGGGCCGGCCTAACCCGATAGATGCCCGGGTCGGGCTCTTTTTGTGCCCGGGCCAAAATTTTCTTAGTCTGGCCGGGCTTATCAAAGCCTAGGCCCGGCCCTGCCCATTGCCACTCTTAAACCGAGCACCATTTGGTAAAACAACTGCACAACCTTGTAGTACTCTCAGAGGGCTTCAATTTGATGGGTGGCTCAATCCATGAAACGAACCGACGAACCGAGATTGGAACACACAAGTTCGCGTGTATAACCACCTATTTTGTTGTTTTCCGACGGCATAATGATCGGAGGGTGGCTGAGCGCCCCCTCTTGGGTCGGGCGCCCCCTTATGGCCAGCTAAAGTGCTTAAATGAGTCAGATGCATTTTTTGGGTCGGGTGTGGGGGATTAAATACTTTTCATCTATTTTGTAATATTTTAAACTTGGGGGTATATAATAAATATTTTGAAAATTACAGAATAACCCCCATGAATTTCCAGTTTGGTTCTTAGAAGTGTATTCATTCGGAAATTCATGATTTTGAGGCCATTCTGATGTCAATTTTCAAAAAGTGTTCAACACGAAAATTGTTCGCCTCGTAAAAATGAATCTAACAGTTTAAAAATCATCTCAATTAGAGTTCGCTTACTATTTTATAGATGAAATATCAAAACCTCATCAAATAAAAATATCTCGAAAATATATGTAATCGACCCTTTCGAATTACCAAAGCTTCAAAAGACCACTTCAAAATATCCTCACTTATATTTTTCAACACTCAAACTTGTATTTTCCAAAAACATTATATTTCGAAATCTAAACTTCAATCCGAGAACCTTCCATAACTGTTCTGAAAACTCGGGATATTACAAAAATTTCAATACCCCTAACTTTACTTATATATCTTTGCACCTACATGAAAAAACCATTTTCCGATGACTATGTTCATAACGGATGCAAATTTCTTTCAAATCAAGGTTTGAAGAAACTCCACGAGACAATCCTTTTTTTTTTTTTTGCCATAACATTATGTCTCCTCTTTCGTGATTGTTGTTCCTGGTATGCCTGCTTAGGAATGGATAGTGGCCTCTAAACCATTATTTGTATGTGACCAATTTGATTTCTTGGTAAAACTACCTTGAATTCAATTACATAATTCATTTATCTTGATATAATGATAAGATTATTATATTGTGAGATAAAGGTCATCATTTTAGATCATGTAAATAATTCATTTGAAAAAAATAAGGATAATATATATATATATATATATATTGAATCATCCTTAACACCTACAGTATGAGAAACCTCGTGAATAATATATACTTGATTAGTGATTATTATTGTTGTTGTTGCTGCGGTTGCTACATTGAAATTGGTTTATTTTAATATTGTAAGACATAACCCATGTTAGAACAATTTGCACAAATAAGAAAAATATTACCGTTCATCAGGAATATAAAAATTGAAGTAGGCTTGAGTCGCGGATTAGGTCGCTCTCTTTAAAATGTTTCGCGGCTCTGTTCAGAATTTATGCTAGCAGTATATCAGCCCCGCCGTCCTTAGGATAAAACAAGCCCAAAAAAACTCTGTCTCAATCGATTTTGCACAAAACCGATTGGAATACTCACACCCAACTCATAAAAACAAAAGACGTGATCAATATCTTTCCAAAAAAAAAAAAAAAAAAGAGGCATAGTTTGTGCAAATTGATCAATATCAATATCATTGCGTCTTTCCTTCCAAATGACCCACAAAAGAGCAATGACAATGCACTTCCACAAATCTTAGCTCCCTTTTCTCCTTTTCATTTTTGCAAAAACATAAACGCTTTTCCATTAGCAATCAACTACAAGTGGCCAAAATTGCATACTAGATCCTAACTTCCTTGCATAATTTAACCCTTTATCGGTATAATTTGAATTTAATATTGAGTTGAGTCGTGTTAAAATTTTTATAATCTTTTACTAACATGTATTAATATTAATGAACAGTTAAGATTCAATTATACAAAAATTTATAATAAATAATTACCAATCATAATTGGAAAAAATCTACATATAAAATTTAACTCGTTTTAAATGCATTATCATTATAGACATAAAATTATTTCAGCTTTTAATTTTTGAAACCGAAATCTATATAGAATATCCAATTGCATCTTTAAATAAATCAAATTCTTCTAAGCTTTAACACAAATTGATCGAATTATACTCTTCCTTTTTCCTCACACGTTATGTTTTGTCTGTGAATATTCATTTATTCATTTATCATAAGAAACCTTAGTCATACATTCAAGGACTTGTGTTATTTGGTACTACTGTCCAATATCACAACGAGTGGATTCTTAGTATATCACTTAAAAAAGATCATACGTTTGATCGTTGTGTAATTTATCTTTTGTAGACTTATTGATTACTGTTGGTTTTTCTAATTACACATGACTAACGAAAATATCATAATACCGATCGCTCATGAAGTAAAAATCGGAAAAGTTTGGTATTCGCCATAAAAGTAAAATGTAATCAAAGGAAAAACTTTTATAGATTGATGTTACCTAGAGTCAAGTCCCAACCAAAATTTTGCTTTCCTTTTCAATATCATTTTCTATTTGCATGAAATCAAAATTGGAGGAATCTGCAATCAACATCAAAACACAAGATTTGAAAGAAAAAAATCCACGAGAAAACGATTTTTTTTTTTTTAATGAACTTTGGCTATAGATTGGATATGTGACGTAATCATAATATTTATGAAAAATTTGATTTTCGTGATGGATATTTTTTATTTTAAATTATAAATCAAAATGATATTATTAACAAATCATATTTTTCATTAATTTGTAATACACATTTAATAAATTTATGTATTAAGCGAGACAACTGTTATTATTTTGAAGTCTCTTATATTCAATACATCATTTTTTTCTCAGGTACGAGGTAAATATAGGTGGTATTAGTAATCTTATTGACCACCGGTTCGATTCTGTGCTGAGCGAGATTTTGTACTGAAAAATTTGATTTTCGTGATGGATATTTTTTATTTTAAATTATAAATCAAAATGATATTATTAACAAATCATATTTTTCATTAATTTGTAATACACATTTAATAAATTTATGTATTAAGCGAGACAACTGTTATTATTTTGAAGTCTCTTATATTCAATACATCATTTTTTTCTCAGGTACGAGGCAAATATAGGTGGTATTAGTAATCTTATTGACCACCGGTTCGATTCTGTGCTGAGCGAGATTTTGTACTGATTTTTTTTTTCAATTAGTCGGAAGCCCACACAGTATGCGGGTTAATTTAAATGATATTCATTTATATGATAATATGAATATATAATTTTTAGATTTAATTAAATGTTTATATTATGATTAGAACAAAAAATAAAATCCTTACATGATGAATATAGTGCTTCATATTCTAGCTGTGCAATTGGTTTTGATAGATTCTTTAGATTTCTTGTTCAATAGTAGTAATTCTTTGGTGTAACGGAGACACGAGTGACGTGGTATCATCAACAAATTAATAAATGATATGTATGATTTAATATCCATATTTTTAATTATTTTTTAATATTTTAACATACATAGTAATATATTATTGGATTGTTACATGAATGACGTGATATATCCGTTATATTGTAGATTTTCTCGTTCAAGATGCACTAAAGACCCCGTGATTCGAACAAAAAAAATAAAATCCATACATGATGCATGTAGTACTTGAGGAGAGTAAACCAGCCATAGAATATAAAAAATACATAATATTATGTAAATCAGAAAGGATAAATAATCTCTCTCTATCATAATTACATGTTTTCTTTAATAATCATTGACTACTTAAAGCCAAATTATTTTATCAAATTGCCCGAAAAGCATTCAAATCTAAAGTATTTAGGTCCCTGTGTTATAATTTTTTAAATAAAGATTCTTCAAAGTAAAAGTTTTTATTAATAGAACTTTTAGAAGTAGATATTTTGATAAAAAAAATTTAAGTGTTTAATTGTTAATGAGAATTTTTATTAAACATTATAAAATTATTTTATATTATGAAATAATATTGTTAAATTTAATAAGGATATTATAGATAATTTAAATATTTTTAAAAAAACTTTTCAAAACTATATTCCCAAAAATCCAAATTTTGAGTTTTTGCTAATAGAGGTAAAATAATTTTTTTTAATCCGCAAAAACTCTACTTAGAATAAAACCAAATATCACCAAAAATTTTGAAAAGAACTTCTGAAATTTAAAAAAAAAAAAAAACTCTTTTACCTTTATTAAAAACCACAATTAAACCGAAATCCACGATTTTTTTTCCCATTTTTTACCAAATCAAAAACATAGCGGCGTATCTGATCCCTCTCCATTTGACTGCAATTCAAATGATATTGTGAACATCGTCATATTTCCAGGAACATTCATAAATTTTGTCATCCAGTCAGCAAAGTAGTAGAAATATTTTTTTCAAAAAAAAATAAAAAATTCATCTATTATCCATTAGAAGCCACAAAAAACATGGACCTTTTAGGTCATGAAAAAGGGACATAAATAATGAATTTTTAGCTTATTAAAAGAAAATGAAAAAAAGTTGTTGAATTCAATCTGACTTAAATTTACAATGAGTCCTTAAAATATTATTAACTTAATTAATCGAATAAGTAAAAAATATCTATTGATTGAGAGTATAAAATTAATTGTAAAAATATTTATTGATTGTGAATATAAAATTAATTTATAAGTACGGTTGGAGTATAAATTAATTTATAAATTCATCAAATTCTATGTCAAATACTACATTAAGACATATATGATCTATTTATTAAACAAATGAAATGACACAATAAGATTATAAAATAAATTAATAAACATGTTGTTTCCTCATTCACATGAGTTTCATTTTTTAGGATGATTATAGTATCCTCGATGGATGGAGATAGTCATGCTCTTCCAAAAAGGAAGCGAAAAAATGAATCATCAATCTGTTCAGGAGAAAACTTTATGATGCAACCATGGTGATAATACTTTATTTATATAACAATTCAACAATATTTTATCATATATGTTAAAATAATAATAAAAATTATATTTAAAGTATCTTAATATGATTGATTGGTGGTATCACATTACCAATATAACAGTAGTACCAAAGAATTATTCATCTTTTAGAGTTAAATTGATTTTTTTTTTTTGGTTGTTGTAATACTTATATGCATTATATATCAAACTTATGTATCACAAGACGACATACATCTTAATCTTAAGTGCGCTGGTTGAATAATTTTCAAGTAGATTTATTTAAAGAAATTTTTTTTTTATGTCTCTAATTTCTTTTAATTATATATTAAGTATCTAATTTCTTTTAATTATTTATTAGGTCTCAACTCTTCTAAGAGTAAATGATTGTTATTACATCATGTAGGGGTGGTAATATGGGTGTGATTCATTTATTCATTCAATTCCATTCACATTAACGATCGATGATATAGATTTGAAAACATTGATTTGTTTAATAAGTAAATTAATTCGATTCAATTAGTTTATTAAATAAATCGAATATGAATTTGAGTTCATTGTTTCGTTTATTTGTTTAGAATTCGTTAATCGCTTTTCTTTTGTTAATTTTTATTATTTTGAATTAAGTTTGAGAAGTTGTTGTCAATTATTACAAGCCTAGGTAAATTCATTAATTTTGTATTATATATTTATTTATCTACGAAGAGTTAATGCTCTAACAGATGGGGCTTAATAGATAATTATTAAGATTTAAGGACTCAATAAATAATTATGACAACAAAATAGGATTTAAAGGATATTTTCCCATACTTTGAATGTACATTTTTAATGATCAACTTTCGAGGGAATGTATCCCAACTAGGCAACGACGCCTTCAAACAATCAAATCAAAAAGGACATTTTTATTTGCTCGTCGGACTTTGTTTGCTCTGTCTTACATGGCGGATAACGCGGCGGCGCATTTGGATTTGGTTTTGGAGAGACTGAACTCCGATGCTGAAGCTTTCTCTTACAACAGAGAGATGAAAGAGCTGCATCTAAATCTAAGAGAAGCATATACCCTTCTCCTGAAGGTGAAAGATAATGTGAATCTCAACTCCTTGTTTACTCTTCTCCAAGACCTCGCCGCTGATGTTGATGGCTTGATTGATGAATACCCAGAACTATCCATGAAAAAATTCGGCAAAAAAGCGGGCGGAATCAACGGACGGTTGGTTCAGCTATTGAATTTGCTTCGCGAGGTTGATGAAAGCAGCGCCCTTTCTCGGGTGGCTTCTAGAAGATCGGATGAAACAGAGCACGGGTGAAGTTGATACAGTAGCTACGAGTGACTCTCTTGAAGTTGACCCCTAATGTGACAATGGCAGCCATCAAAATAGGCACAAGTTCAGTAAGATCAAAAGTGAAGTTTTAAGATAGCTATCATTAATTACTATGTATAGCTCCTTTTATGATAATGACTATATCTCATTTGAAGAGGATGATTAGTTCTTTTTTGTTCATAGTTTTCTTGCTTCATGTTTTTAGGAGAGGAGTTCCCTATAGAATTTTATTTTACACGATTCCCTATAGAAAGTATTTATACGAAGTAGAGTTCAACTTGCGACAAGTAAAAATAAACTAATCCTAGAGGGGGTTCACCTGTTTAATGACAATATTGAATGAAAGGGTATGGGTGTGATTGGGAAATAGTTTGATCTTAGGTTGTTAACAATTTTTATTATAAAAAAATTCTCTTATCATCCTTGGCGACTGTAAATTTTCTCCAATATAGTAGATTTTCATGTAAATACTTGTGTTATATGATATGGTTGGTGGTTTTTCATCTATATTTTTTTTGTTTATTACTTGTTTACTAAAGTAGGTGGGTGGAGTGAATACAAAATTAGATTGAGAAAATATGGCTGTGTGGATGCAGGATGAATTTTTTCCCCAAGGTGGAAGTTGTTACAATATAAGACTTTTTCTTAGACAGAGGCTAATCTAATATTTAAGGAGATTTTGGTTTAGCTCTTGTTTTAGGAAAATTCCTGTTTTAGTTTCCAACGTAGTATTTATCTCATTCAAGGTGGAGTTTAATTGTACAAGGAAAGAGAAAATTATACTAAAAATTAGGCTCTTCCTCATTACACATCATATATGTACATAATAGGAGATTGGGTTCATTTAAAATAAAATAAACAGTTTGTGGACAGAGAAATAATGAGGTTGTTGAGATTGAATCATTGAATGTAGTTGGGGTTTGGGTGCGATTGGTAATGTAATTGGTGTTGGATGAAAAATCGGAAACATCATTCTGTTGCAAAGATTATGAAATTCTTTGCTGAGTTATAGCATTGCTGCAAGTTCTAAACGCGGAGTAGTTTTTGTTGCTTTTTGGTAATGTTAGGGAGCAGAATGATTAGAGGTAGTGGGTATTCACGTTCTCAGTTCAAAAAATGACGTAAGATATTAATAACATCTGGAATACTGAATGTTTGGCAGAACATGAATGTAGAATTGGAACTCTCTTGAGGAACTGGAATGAAGCATGACAACTTTTTTTGCAAACAAGTGGACAAAACCATTGATATGTGGCCCACAATTGACTGCGTGGGAGCATGCATCTTGGAGATTTTCACAGCCTAGTTCTGCTAGATAATATTATGTAACAGATGTAATCCAAAAATTGAAATTCAGCTTCGACCAATTGAAAGATGATGACACAAAGATATGTTTCATTTGTCATGGCTTAATTGTCTTGTAGAATCTTGACAAGAGTATCCTAAATTGCTTGTATTGATTCAAGTGGATATATATCAAGTCATGCATTGGAAACTTTGAAAATATTGTTGTGTATGCAGGTGATTTCATAACTGAGGTCACCAAGTTTACAACATTGTGTTCCCTCTGTTTCCATTTCTTTTAGTAGAGCGTGTCAAAGAATTCCTCAAAGAAAGCAAGGCATGAAAGGATCAACATCCAACAGGTAACTAAATTCAAATTTATGGTGGCCGTGATGTCAAGAGCTTCACCTCTTGAGTCCCAGACTGTGGAATTTGATTTAATCAACACAGTAAATACTGGAGATTTATAAAATCTCCTGGAGTTATAATATTTGCTCGTAGTATTGTTCTTTATTTATGTAGATCGTCACCTTGACATTGATAGTTTTCCCAACTTTTGGGTTATTTTTTGGCTTAAAGTTTAGTATAATAAGATTAAAACAGTTCTTGATATCAAGAAATCTACAACAACTGCATTTCCAAGCCTTGCTAACTTAATTATTTCATTTATAGAATGATTTGTATTTGGAAGGGAGAACTTAAATTATTTATCAGTTATAGAATTTAACATGTAATTGGAAGAGAATTGTTTAAGAAGGGGGCTTTCTGTCTAAGTATTTTGATAAATGGTGCATTTAGTCATTTACATTTATTTAATGTGCATATACGAAGTTCAAATATGTCTTTAATAGTTCAATGATTCAATTTCTAACTAAATTAAGAAGGTTAAGCCTTTATTATCTGCCTGAAATGCTTGGCCCTTATTGCGGCAGATTTTCAGATTGTCCTCAGTTGGAGATCAGCGTTGTTTCCAAGTTAAAAGAAAAGTCAATGGAGATTAAAGCAGAGAAGAATTGGTGGGATGATCCAGAGTCTGCAGATACTGAATTGAGTGCCATTTTGAAGACACTGATATGTGAATATGATACAAAGGCAAAAAAGTTTCGGCATTAGGATTTCTTTTAAGATATGAGGTGGCTGCTGTGAATTTAGAGAGGCATGGTGAGAAACCCAACATAGCGAATATAAAATTGTAAGTTCTGACCCTTTTTTCTAATTATTTCTCTTTTGATTACTTGAGCATGAAAAACTTTCCGTCTTGACTATTATGTAGCATTAGAAAATTCTCCGCTTTTCCCTGGATTTTGAAAGAATATGAAGGTGGGATATTGGAATCCACTTTTTGGTAATGGAATTTTTATTCAATTAGAAGAATGTGGTATTTGATTAAATTTGAAACAAGATAGATTTCTGGGTTTTTACGTCAATCATCAAAAGGATGTGTAATAATTTTACTGAGGATCCAAAGTTTTTGATGGAAACACATATCCGACCATTTGCGCAAACTATAGTTGAGGGCTGTGGTGGTTTGCCATGGTCGATTACTGTTACTGGAAGTGCTCTAATGGAGGAAAATAATGTTCTCATGTGGGAGCATGCATCAAAGCACTCCTCAAAGTCTATTGCTAATGCAAAGAACGAAGATGTAATCCATCTGTTGAAATTGAGGATTGACCAATTGAAGGTTTACGACATGAAGAGCTGTTTCTTTTAATCTAGTTTATGTCCAGAACATAATAAGAAGGCTAATATTTTTGTATTCATTGAAAATTTTATCCAGGAAGGTGTAATTGCTGGGAGTTTGGGTGATGCACATAAAAGGGGATATAACTGATATTCTAGTAGGAGCTTCTCTGTTGCAAGTCACTGAACTTACTCTAGATTGACAGGAACTTCAAATCCAGGAAATAGTTCTTCATCCAGCTTACGTAAAGTCCCTGAAGGCAGAATGTTTATTCCTGAAGGTCATCATTTCATTCATGTGGATAGCAAGGAGCCTACTATGGCCGTCTTTCCAAGCCTAGAGAATGTAAGTATTCATCATTTGTGAGGGGATTGTACCAAATGCAAGCTTTTCTGGGGTTAAGAATTTTGTCAGTGCATGCGTGTCTGAAGTTGAAATTCGTCTTCAGTATTCAAATTCTACAAACATAGCTATGAACTGCATCATAACAGGCAGCATTTTAGTGAAAAAACAACTAGCCTTGCATCTACTAAAGCAGAAGAACACGTAATGCAGAAACCAATTTCCAGCAGTAGCTCAAAATATTAGTACAAAATATATCTTAAACAATCATATCTGACAAGTACTGAAACAATTTTGTGCATCTGATTTTCCTTATATGAATTTATGAAAGCTTTGGAAGTGATCTCTAACATGGTCATTCGGGTTTCGCTAAGCTTGAATGCACTGGATCCCTCTCAATTAGTCTGCATTTTCAATGGTAGATGGGCAATTTCTCAGCTCTAATTTAGGAAAGGCCCTGGAATCAACTACACCTCTAGCCTTATTAATCACTTCAATCACTTTATAGTCCTCAACTTGTAGAAATTGTAACTGATTAAGTTGGGTTTCAATCTCCTCTGAGAAGAGAGCTTTTATTCTATGGTTGCTGTTTTTCATTTGTTCATTAAGTATGGGATTGAATTGTGTTTTATAAGCTCATGGTCTTCCTTTCCTTACAAGCCAAGATTAGTGAATATGTTTATTGACTAACAGAAAAAACATATGTATTAATGCTTCTTAATTGATTCTTGAATAGGCCATCCAGGGTCAAAATGTTTGTGACCAAAAAAAATTCAATCAGAGAACTATCACACGACTAGGGTTAGGGTTTGACCAAAAATGATGGAGAATTTGAATCAACCTTTGAAGAAAATTCTTGCTCAACAGATGACTAGGGTGTAGGGTTATCCATGAAAGTCTCTCTCTCTCTCTCTTGAGTTGCAATTGATGTGTACACGTGTCAGCGCTATGGTCGTGATATGACAAAAAGTTTGACACGAAACTTAAGATTCATGGCTAATAATAAGTTGTATCCCAATTAGTGGGACCGCCTTCGAATATCCAAATCCCATTGGATCTAACACTCTGATGTACATGTACTCTTCATATCTTTGTATAAAGCCTGTCTTTTTGTTCTATTCATCCAGACTGAATTATTTATTTAAGTCACGTCTGAAAAATAAATAACAATATTAATTTAAAATATAAAAAATATTTTTTTTTCTAAATTTTTTAAAATATTAATTACATTGGGGCTAGATTTTTTAAAATTTTAACTTTAGCATTGGGGCTAGAATTTTCCCACTCACTTAGACTAAGACGGTCGGACATATAAAACTAAAATAAGAATATAATAGTATTTTAGAAGATTTATTTAACGATTTGTACATTATTATATTTGTACAAAGTGTATATTTCTCGTTTAGTGGAACGTTAATGTTAAAGTTAATATTAATATTTTAAATATAAACTTTTTTAACGCAAGCGTTTATATTTACAAAATAATAATTTCACCGCAAACTTTTTTGTTTTTTATAATATTTACAAAACATATTTATTATCTTTATCATATTTATAAGGGAGAAAATTATTTGATGAAAAAGGATCAAAAGTTTTGTTGTTTGCATGTATACTCCCACCAACCTCAAGGCATCACATCCTCACTATAGATAGAGTATATATACCGACCGAATTTTCAATCGGTAATTTCGAGTTTTACCGATCAAATATCGATTAAAAAAGATAAAAATAATTTCTGATTAATTACTGATCAAATTTTTAAGATTACCAACCGAATATTTAGTCGATAATTTCAAGTATTCTTATGTGCTCGTAATGTTTCTTACATATTATTTGGATGAAGTGCACCATAATTTAATAATGTATGGTATGATATTATACTGTAATTTATCGTTATCATATTTGGGAAGATGATAGAGTATAATATGGTTAAATATTCTATTTTTATTTGGTTTGATGGTGTGATATAGTTCTAAAAATGATAAAATTACTAAAATACCATCAATCACATAACCCACCTGAGAAACTACCCCTGTATAGACTCACTGTTGGTCGAGCAATGACCTTAGGATTTAAACTCGTTGAATTGTGATCATTGTTGCTTACAGGTTTATTCATATAAAATTGTATTAAATCTATTTTTTTGGTCTATAAATTTGATTTAATGAAAGACATAAAAAATTCTTATTAAAATATCATCAAAAATTCTAAAATCAATAAATTATAATAAAAATTAATATATAAAATGGATAACAAATATGAATAATCACAATCTTAATAAAAAAATTATTTGAAAAAAACAATTCATAATATATAAAAATTTCATCAAATTAAAATCCATATTATTTTTGTTTATTAATATAATATATTTAAATTAAAATTTTATTAAGGATATTTTAAGAGTACAAAATTATAAAACCGCCGCTAACCACTAAATTCATGATTTAAAAAACTCTACAAAATTCATGATTTTCAAATCATGAAATTACAATGAGAAACAGTATCATGAACATGTAATCAAAACAAACAATATGAATTATACCATATTATAAGTTCTATCTCACGATAATAATAGAGATAGTTTATAAACTTCATAAACCCGAATAAATTTAATCTTAATTTATCCTTATTTTACTCATTAATCAAAAAACTATTTTCATAAATATTTGGTGACACCTAACAAATCATCACAACCCCCCACCCCAATTGAGAAAGGATGAGAAAACTCATGAAACATTTTCGTTAATGATTATTGTATTATAAAATCATTTCGCCAAACTATATCTGCCTTTGATTTAGAAAAAAAAAAATGTGTCAACTACAATAGTCATAGTTAATAGAAATATTACTCGATCACTATCCTATGAGTAATAACACACTTATAAAAAGGTTTTTTTACTCTCAAGTATAAGAGTGGCGAAATAATAAAATAACATGATAAGTTTGGGATCGATCGAAATAAATTTAGTTAAATAAAATAATAATTCAAGAAATAAAATAAAGATGTTAATTGATTGAAGTGTTGAACAATTTTAAATTGAACTTGTTGTTGGAAAATGCTCACAAGTAAGTATTTTGTGGTAAAATTTTAAGCATGGTCCACTTGGTGTTAGTAGTTGTTTTTGAGTGATTCGGATACTCCTCCATGAGTAGTTCGGAATTGTATATTCATATGCTTAAAATGGTGCTTGGGTGAATGAGAAATTGTTGCTCAAAGTTCACCAATTGGTGTTCGAAAATAAAGAGAAATTAGCTTGTCCCACATGGGAAAGCTAATAAAGGAAAAGTGTGATTATATTTGGTTACTCATATGTGTGGTTAAGTTTGAATTAAAATGTTGGATTTAATTGATTTGATGTATTTTGTCAATTTGAAGAAATTGTAAAATTAGGGTTCTTAACCCTTTCCAAATTTGAGGCTTTTCATATATGTGATGTATTATGGTGTGTATATGATGCACATTAATTTTTGGGTTGCTTGGATTTGATTTTGACATGTTTTGACCAAAAATGGACCAAATTGTAAAAACTGAAAAATTGAAAGGTTGTTCGACAATTTTAAAAATTTTGGGGATTTTGTTGCAATTTATTTTTGATGTGTTGGACATGTTGGAAATCATTTTAGAATTAATTTAGAATCATCCAAAAGTATATTTGACAATTTGATGACTAAAGTGATCAAGTTGTAAATATAAAATGATGTCGACAAGCCTGACACAAAATCATTAGGTGGGTGGAATGTGTAGAGGATTTGGAGAGACTTTGGCAGGTCCAGCCCTCACTTGGTTCATTAATCTCCCATATAGATCTGTTGGACTATATCAAGAGTTAGCAGATAAGTTTGTGGAACATTTTATGAGCTCCTACAAGCTCGAGAAAACCACAGATGACCTCAATATAATCCAACAACGAATATGAGAACCTTTACGAAGCTACGTGACTCGTTTCAACAAAAAAAGAATATCTATTCTGGATCTCAATCAACCTACTGCATTAGAAGCCTTTAGAAATGGTTTATTCGCAGATAGTGGGCTCTATAAAAAACTAACCAAATTTTGATGCTACACAATGGATCAGGCTATGGCTCGGGCCCAAGTCGAGATCAGATGGGAAGAAGACATGAGGAACAAGAAAAATGAAAGTTCCCACAACCTACAGAACATCCCCAAGTGACATAAGGAGTTCACGAGCAAGCATCAGTGACCGATAGATAAGAAGACCTATCCGAGAAAAGAACATCACTTTTTGATTCGAAATTTTGCCCATCGACTTTCACCATACAGAGTATAGATCAAAACTTCCTTCAACATCCAAAATCTCCCAGACTACAACTTCACCGTCTCCCGAGGAGAACCAGTCTCGGTCCTCAGGGAGATGGGAAATGAAGTAAAATGGCCCTACTATTCCAAAGACGACTCTACCGGGAAAGACACAAATAAATGGTGTGAGTTCTACCAAGATTATAGCCATATGATGCCTGATTGTGTGGCCCCGAGGTTAGAATTTTTAGAGGTACTGAATAAGGGAAATCTAAAATATTTGCTTACATAAAAGGTCAAGACAACAATAGCTCGGTGAGACGACAGAGAAGAACGAAGGGATGGCCCTAGCCGCCGCCACCAATTAACAACACGGTTAACTTCATTTCAAGTGGATCTAAAATTAGTGGTGTCTCATATTCGTTCGCCAAACAATGCACAAGAGAAGTTGCTATTGGGACATCTCACTCTATAATGTCAATTGAAAGGATGTAACAATCGAGTACACAGACGACAATAGCTTCAGTCAGATGAACCCTCACCATAATGTTTTGGTTATATCCTTACAGGTCTCCAATTTCATGATCAAATGAGTACTGGTCAACACCGAATCTTCAGCCAACATCATTTTCACCAACGTCATAACAGACATAGGATCGAAATTGGATAAAATCAAATGACAGTTGACTGTATTGATCGGGTTCAGTAAGAAGTAAAAGTTCACTTTAGGAGAAATATCTCTCATAGTCTACACGGAAGGAATCAACATGTGCTAAAATTCCAGATCTTAGATTGCCCCTCAGCCTACAATTTGATTGTTGTCCGACCTTAGATACATGACATGAGAGTAGTCTCTTCCACTTACCAACAGGTTCTAAGTGGGGAATCCAATAAACCAAAAGGGACTAACTTGCCTCGAGAAGTTGCTACCAAACGACTCTTAAAGCCAAGCACCAATTAGCATAGTAACTACAAGAGGGATCTCGTGAAGTCAAGCAAGATCAGCCCAATATTGAAGAACTCGACGAGGTCCAGATCCACCCTCATTACGTAGATCATAAGGCCCAGATTGGAGCCCATCTCAAACCTAAGCTATGAGCTAAACTAATCGACTTCCTCAAAGAATGATACGACTATTTTTCTTGGTCTCATGAGGATATGACTGGCATATATCCTGAGATGATAACTCACGAACTTTATATGGATCCAAACTATCGTCATGTATGATAAACAAGAAGAATGTTTGCTCCAGAAAAAACCAAGTCATCGATGAAGAAGTTTAGAAACTGCTATAAAATGGAGCCATCAAATAGGTAAATACCCGGAGTGGCTTGCAAATGTCATCGTAGTTCGAAAAAAAGGGGAAATGGCGAGTATGCATCAATTTCACTAACTTAAACAAGACGTGTCCAAAATTCATTCCCTCTATCTCACATTCATTAAATGGTTGATACTACGGCTGGACACGGGTTATTATGCTTCATGGATGCTTATTCATGCTACAATCAAATCCTCATGCATCTAAACAACCAAGAAAAGACAACATTCGTCACCAATATAGGCACTTATTGCTACAAGGTGATGTCATTCAGACTCAAGAATATTGGGGCCACCAACCAACGCCTCGTCAATAAGATGTTCTCCCAATACACCGGGAAAACTATGGAGGTTTACATAGATGACATGCTGGTGAAATCTTTGAAGGCCGAGCAACACATATTAGAGTTGGGACAATCATTCGACATAATGAGAAAGTATGTCATAAAGCTAAATCTTATGAAATGCACCTTTGATGTATCCTCAGGTAAGTTCCTTGGCTACCTGGTCACTCGATGAGGAATAGAAGCCAACCCTAATCAGATCAAATATATCATTAACATTCCTTCTCCTAACAGCCCAAATGATGTCACGCGACCTGCAAGAAGAATCGTAGCTTTAAATTGATTCATCTTCAAGTCAACAAACAAAAATTTTGAGTTCTTTTCAACCCTCAAGAAAGCAAAATACTTCGAATGGACCCCTACATGTGAAGACCCTTTAAAGAAACTAAAAAAGTACTTAACCACTCCACCACTTCTTTCAAAGCCAGTCGACAGTGAAAGACTATTGTTGTATTTGAGGGTATTAGAACAAGCCATCAGTGTGGTATTGATTAGAGAATAAAAGGGAACACAACTCTCGATCTACTATGTAAGTAAATATCCGCTCAACACGAAGACACACTACATTCAAATGGAGAACTTGGTCATAGCTTTAATAATAGCAGCTCGGAATTTACGTCCTTATTTTTAAGGGCATCCAATCACAGTCTACACTGCCTTTATTTTCAAGGGCATCCAATCACAGTCTACACTTCTCATCTCTCGAGAAGCATACTCCATAAACCTCAGCTCTCTGGGAGACTGATGAAATGGGCTATAGAGCTTGGAGAACATGACATCACTTATCAACCATGAACTGTGATCAAATCACAAGCTCTAGTAGATTTCGTGGCCGACTTCATTCCCCGCCTATAACTCACAGTTGAACTAGAATTTCAATGTGTCCAGTCAACATCTTTTTGAAAACTTTCAGTTGACAGTTCCAACAATAAGTGCGTATGTGGGCTTGGAATCGTGATTACCACTCCATAAGGAGACATTCTACAGTAAACATTCAAATGTGGTTTCAAGGTCACCAACAACGAAGCTGAATATGAAGCTCTCGTAGCTGGATTGACTCTAACTAAAGACTTAGGAGCCAATAAGATAGAAGTCAAGCCAGACTCCCAGGTTATTATGAATCAACTCCAAGGATCATATTAAGCACGGGACTCACAAATGGCGTCTTATTTATAAAAGGTGAAGGAACTTCAGTCAATATTCGATGAGCTCACAATCTTTCAAGTTTCAAGGACCGAAAACACACATGCAGATGCATTAGCTACCATCGGTTCGACAATGCAATGGGACAAACCTCAATCCATCCCATTAGTGTATTTGCAATAGCCAGATCACAAGAGCACACTCGCAAGTAGCCGAGATAGTCACCTCGCATGCAACATATGGGATGGCTCCGCTCAATGCTATACAGAGCCAACATATCAAAATTGGCACACAGACTAATCCGATAGTGTACATATCAAACGTACTACCAGAAGATAAAAATCGAGGCCAAAAATTTCAACGATAGACTGTCTGATTCACTCAACTTCTAAAGATATCTCTTCTGGACCCTACCTTAAGTGCCTCACTCCCTAGAAAACCCAAAATATATTGGCCGAACTGCATGAAAGAGAATTTGGGAACCATTCTGGGGGAAGTAGCCTTGCATGTTGAGCCCATACTGCTGGATATTATTGGCCAACCATGAGAGCCGACGTGACAGAATTCACCCATAAGTGCGAGAAATGTCAGAGGTTCGCCCCAGTCTCCCACCTATCACTAGAAAAACTTAATCATGTCACTTCTTCTTGGACATTCATGAAATGGGGAATAGATATCATAGGCAAACTCCCATTTTTCCCGGGCCAACGAATTTATATGCTTACATTCACAAATTATTATTCCAAATAGATCGAAGTCGATTCTTTTGCCAATATAAGAGATCAAGAAGTACAAGCCTTCATGTGGAAGAACATCATATGTCGATTCAGGCTACCAAAAGAGATTGTCACTGATAATGATTCCCAATTCATCAGCTACCATTTCAAAGACTTTTGCAAAAATTAAGGTATTAAACTAAACTTCTTGACCCCGCGATATCCTCAAGCTAATGGCCCAACTGAATCCTCCAACAAGACGATCATGAACACTATGAAGAGAAGAATGGAAAATGTAAAAGAGGCAAGTGCAGACGAGCTCCTATGAGTATTGTAGTCCTACAGAACGACAGTTCAATCGTCAACTGGAGAAATCCCATTCTTACTTGCATTCAGAGCGGAAGCAATCATCCCACCAAAATAAAGCATACCATCCCCACGCTACCAATGGCTCGAAGAAAGTTCTAATCAATAACTCATGAACCATAGCCTTCCATACGAATTGCAGCCCACAAACAAATGATGGCCAAATACTTTAACAAAAATGTCAGGTACCGAACTTTTAAGGAAGGTGATTGGATCATACATAAGGTATTTCAAAACACTAAGGAAATTTGAATTGGAAAGTTCGAACCTGCATGGGAAAGACCATATATCATCACCAAGATAGTGGGATAAAAAGCCTATAAGTTGAAAATAGAAGACGACAGACCGATTCAAAATAACTGAAACATCGTGCATCTCAAACGATTCTACAGGTAGAACTTCAATCAGAGTTATAAACCAACCACTCGACCAATGGTTGCTTTATGATTAGGGGACAAGAAAACTACCTCGTAGCCTTTATTCGCTTTGGATTTATTTTATAGCCAGCAGATATGCCTTTATTTGCTTTGGATTTATTTTGTAGCCAGCAGATATCTAAGTGTTAATCCACAGTTAAATTAAGTCAAACAACACTTAACGAAATAAAGATCCTCTAGATTTAAAAAAAAAGTATTTTAAGTTTTTACAACTTGGAAATCATAGCCATCAAAATTACAAAGTAAAAGAAACATTTAGACTTCTTCAAATTTCGGTACTACAATGGAAGAATCAACTGAAACCGGGGCATCTTGTGCATCTGAAGCAGATATGACTTCAGTATCCGAAGGCTAACTCTCCTTTGATCCATACCCTTCACCAACTTTAGTGGTTTTTTCTTCAGCTTCTTGAGAATCTTCGTTAGCTCAGTAATGCTTATCATCAACAGTCTTCTCATCAAAACTGACAACTAGTGGTTCCCTTTTCTTCTATTTCCTCATCATCCTCATTCGACGATGAAATCCTAACTTCATATCGCTCCTGATCCCTTATTCATTTTTTGAGGTTCCAACTCTTATCACCCCCGCCAAATATTATTTTATCAACTTAATCCTTTCAACCAGCACTATCTCATAGGCGACTCCCTCCAATCGCTCAATCAGTTCTTCTTTATTTTTCTTAAGGGAATCCACACTCTACTTATAAGCCTCCAATTCTGCCTTAGAAACCTCACTCTCGAGTTTGATTATGGTTTGAGTCGACTTCAACTCCATCTCTAACTCCTCCACTCGTTTCGCCTTTTTCTCGAAAGCCTCCACCGCTACCTTCTGCTCGACAATCTCTTTCCTCATTGATGTGTTGTATCTCTCCACATCTCTGATCCTCCTTTGACTCGACTCGACACATTCCTGGGTGACCAATCCGTATTCCATAGCTTGCAAAACATTTGGCTTACTCTCAATCGATGAGATATTGAAGAAAGAAAATGGAAGAGAAAGATAATCTTTCTAAATCATAACTGATAATTCAGAGCCACAACTTTCTTGATATCCTCTAGAGGATCTATCTCGGTCAGCTGCTGCTCATCCTCATCAAGCAAGAGCCCATTGACGAACTTATAGAGACTTGAAGTGTCTGAAATCACAGTCGACCCATGTGGGATCCTCACAATGACACTCTCAGAGTCTTCCTCAGGTGCAACCATAGCCTTCCACTTCCTTGAAGTTATTGTCATTTCAGTCGACTGCGTCAGTAGGACTGCAACTACTTTAGCTGTCGTCTCCCCTTTTGCCACAATAATCTCAACCTCCACAGACTCGGGTTCCTTCCCCTTAGCATTCTTGCTCATTCTCTTGGCCTTAACTTCATCAAAATATAGCAATTTGAACTAACCAGACATGACTTCTTCTGCGTACAAAATTTCTTCAATAGTTAGAGGCTTTAAAAACAGCAATCTCTCTAAAGTCAATAACGACTAGATGTCTACTACCACGACCAGGATTAATTTACTAAGGGCTAAGAGATACCTTCAGAATCAAGTACATCATTCCACAATGGGAGTAGTCTTAATCTCTTCTCTTCTAACACGACCCTCCAATTCCTTCCGGGAGCAGATTGACTCAACAATTATCGCATAGTCACAATGACACCTGGTGTTACGTCGAATGAACGATTTCATTATGAACCTGCATGACACGAGAAGATAAACTTTAGTCAAACGATTAAACCAATGGTATGGAAAGAAAGTACAAAGATACTCACTAGATGTATTCCAATATTATGGGATACGACCTGCTCAGATGACCCAAACATGCCCTCACAAAGAAATAACACTTTTTCCACTCCCTCATCTCGTTTGTAGGTAAGCCTATTACTAAATGCTCCATCTTTTGCCGAAGAATCAAATTATACCTCTCTTTTTCCTTAACATGCTCCTTCAGGTAATAGGTATACAACACATCCTTCAACCCAAACCTTACCCCTAACTCATTTAATAAGCATTCAACCGACAGTATTATCCTCCAAGTATTGGGCATCAACGGTGAATGGGCTATCTCGTAATGGTCCAACATTTCCCACATTAACCTTGGAATAGGAAACCTCAATCAATCAGTAAAAGGACGCTCATAGAATACAATCCATCTAGGTACTTTGAAATATATCGTCCCAGACGAAAATATTAACCTTACCTCAACCAAATGAGGAAACCTATATTTTAACTTAATCTCCCTCATTAGCTGACCTGTCACTCGACTGACTGAGTTCTTATTAAGGATATTTGTCGTCTCACTTATACTTGGTGTCTCACTCGACTCCCTAGCAGCTGGTATTGTCTTAAGTGATGTCGCATCAGTTGGTATTCCAAGAGGAGGTTCAGAAATCATTACTATTCCAGTCTTTCCCAAATCCTCATGACACCAGACCAATTCTTCATCTTCGGTTGACTCACTACTTATCATAATTGGGGATTCGACATACCCTTCTAATGGAGTACCACCATTACCCATTGAATCCTCACTCGACATTGGTCCAAACAAAAATATTTATTCCAATCCTCAAACACTACAAACTTCAAAATTCTCACTTGTAAAGATCAAACTACTATGATCCTTAAACATAATTCCAACAATCTCACTATAGTCCTAAGGATAAAATGGCCTAATTATCTTAAAACAGCTTGAATCTATAAATGAATAAAAGATGAACACAAGAAGAATACCTTGAACATGATGATAGCTCAACCAACTTGTAAAATGAAATAGTTTTGTGTGAATGAAGCAAATGAACCCTTCAAACTCACTTATACCCACTTCTAACTTTGGTGCTTCTTTTTCGCACTTCAGACGCCTTGAAACTCTCATGAGGACTATAGTACTAAATTTCTTGAAGATCATTCGCAAAATGAGCTCAAGGCTCAATAAGTGAACATAAATAAACTTTATTATCGACTAGAAAACCTTTGGAACTTGAGAACTCCTTTGGTTCCCCATTAAAGATTTGAGACTACAATATCCATCATACGATAGTTGAAATTATCATTGATTTTCTCAGACGACAATAAGAAAATCTCCAATGAATGCACCATCTCCATTCGACACGAAGCGTATAAGTTTTTAGCAAGAGAATCTCTGAATAACCTGTGTGACACGACATGGTTACTTAAAAGATCCATCAATTGCCAAACCCAAGTCTCAAATGACAGGTATAATTTTCTAAGTATGTTAATGATTTTAATAGTCACACATGCAATATCTCACATTCGTGTTGGGATGTATGCCCTAGAGCTACATGTGATGTAAACAGTTTCATATCCTTTTGAAATAAAAAGATGCATTATTCATTTATCAAATTATTTGTTTGATTTTCGCATATTATATCTTCGTAAATACCGTAGATTACTTATGTACCTTCAGACTTAGTGTATGAGTGTCATACACCAGAGGATTCAAGTCTGAATTTAGTGATCTTAAATAGTCCATATAGAGCAAATAAACCCGGTATTTTGTTTGCGGTTTATCTATAGCTGCGGTCCATTCCATATTTATATGGCGATCTTAATCTGGATCGTTCATGTAGAGACATGAGAATGGAGGCACCTTGTATGATGCGATCATATAGGACTGGACCCAGATAGAAGTGACATTCTTATAATATCCGTTAATCAAAGAAAGTCATTTCAATCTACTTGATGGTCATATATGGATTGATCTTAATCCTGAGTGTACTATGAACTCCTGCATGGCGGGTTGTGTCCTTTGATTTACAAAGGTGAGGTTGGTGTAGCAGTCCCAAACAATAACTATGTACTTTGGGGGCACAGTTTGTTTTGTAGCTGGGAACGTTTTACATAGACATGTAATTCACTCATTCTTACGAGAAGTAGATGAGTATCTCTCTTAAGGGTTGATTCGGTACTTGAACGATTTGAGCGCTCAAGTCTTTTTGTTACGAATAGAAAGATTAATATTCATAATAGTTATGAATAAATCGTTCATTAGAGAATCAATGGTACTTAAGGTAAAAAATAATTAGAGGGGTATAACGGACATTATGACCATGCTCTAATTACGAGATACTCGTGAAAGATCAATTCGTATGCAATGACTATATGGTGGACACCGACTTGGTTCGGCTTAATAATTTATCTACGACAACGAGAGTGCAACTTCGGATTTTTAGTGGAATAACCCGAAGTTTATAATTCGGAATATTTAATCAAGAGCTTAATTAATATTTCGAGATTATTGGAGCTTGGAACCGTAGGTCCACTTGGTCCCCGTGCTAGCTCGATATACTTTAGCGGAGTTAATATAATTGGATAGTCCAATTATATACTCACAAAGAATAAATATTATTAATATGATTAATAATATTAATTACATCACACTTGAGACTATACATTAAAAGTTAATGTAAGGTATTAATAATTATATGATAATTATTCAATTAGAACATTAAATTATATATGATATAATTTAATAAGGTTAAGAATTATTTTGGGATCAAAATCATAATCATGGTAGGATTCCTTATTAGATAAGGAATATGATTTGTTTGAGAAACAAAATCAAACTTAAATACCCTACCTTGGTCGAAATTCCTCATTAATAAGGAATATGATTTTTTTTTTATTTTGGAAACAAAATCAAGTCAAAATAATAGGCCTTGGCTGAATTCCCTATGGTGTAAGGAATAAGATTTGTTTGTTTTGGAAACAAAATCAAATAAGAATTCCTTGCCTTGGTTGAATTTTATAGATGGTGGGAGACTAGTGGTTGATTTGTTTTATGAAACAAATTACCCAAAGTATAAAAGAAAAATTATAATTTTATTTTTTAGATTAAGTCTTGAGAAAACCCTAGCTTCCATCTCTTCTACAAGCTCTCAAGAGTTGAGCAAGTTTATTAAGAACCTGAAATAATTTCGGTGTGTGATCTTAATCTCTAAACCGTTTAGAGATTAATTTGTGAGCGTAGCCCACACTACACTCCGTTTGTAACGAGACATAGCTCGGAAGACCTAGTGACGTTGGAAAAACCCTTCTCCCCTTTATTATCATTCACGACAGTGAGGCAGTGAATCCCTCACTGCCTCGCGCATTCAGGTTCCCGGGGCTCGGTTTTTGTTTGATTTTAATTCGGTTTTTTGGGAAACACTTTGGGGTAATTTTAGGGCTGTGTTAGGATTGATTTTAACTGAAAAATCAGACCTGAATATTCACAGTAGTTCACGCAAAAATTGAACTGATTTGGGTGTTGTTCGCGCGTGTAACGGGTGCAAAACAGTAAGCTATTTCACTGCAGTTCAATGGGCTGTTCGGGGACTGTTTCGGGGAAATTTCGGGGATGAAATCTTGTCCAAAACAGAAGTAAAATTTCAATACACCCACTAGTGTTATTCGGCCAAAGCAAGGGAGAGCAGAAAAATTTTTCAATTCGACACGATGGAAAGCGTTTCCTACAATTCGACACGATAATCGGTGGGATCAGCTGAGATCTTACTTATAATAGCATTTGAAAATCCAGCCGACATATTCACCAGCCGATATGATTAGTCGGCCGGAGATTATCCTAGCCTTCATCTGGTCCAATTGACGGGAACATTGTCCATGACTCATGCCGAGTCGACTCAAGACCTGGACCTTTATCTGGTCCAGAAGACATTAAAGACTCCCCTTGTTTATTCTTAAGATTAGTAAGATGGAGATTGTTATGGCCTTCATCTGGTCCAGTCGATGGAAATATTTTCCATGATTCATGTCGAGTCAACTTAAGACCTGGATCTTTATTTGGTCCAGACGATATTAAAAACTCCCTCTGTTTCTTCTTATGATCGATCAGCTGGAGATTATCCTAGCCTTCATCTGGTCTAGTCGACGAGAACATTCCCCGTGACTCATGTCGAGTCGGCTCAAGATTTGGACCTTCATCTGATCCTGACAACATTGAAGACTCCTCTTGTTCTTTCACTGGATCAATCGGTTGGAGATTATCATGGCCTTCATCTGGTCTAGTTGATGAGAATATTCCCTATGACTCATGTCGATTCGGATCAAGACCTGGACCTTCATATGGTCCAGATGATATTGAAGACTCTCTTTGTTCCTTCTCGGGATCAGTCAGTTGTAGATTATCCTGACCTTCATCTAGTTCAGTCGACGAGAACATTCCTCATGACTCATGTCTAGTTGGCTCAAGATCTGGACCTTTATTTGGTCCATACGACATTAAAGACTCCCCATGTTCCTTCTCTAGATTAGTCGACTGGAGATTATCTTGGTCTTCATCTAGTCCAGTCGACGGGAATATTTCCCATGATTCATGTCGAGTCGGCTCAAAACCTGGACCTTTATCTGATCCAGACGATATTAAAAACTCCCCATGTTCCTTTTCAGGATCAGTCAGTGGGAGAGTATCCTGGCCTTATTAAACGACATAAACGTCCGTATCTGGTCGAATGCGGACCATTTCGGGTATTCATTTAACCCTATTGATATGATATAACCTTTCTAACATGGCCAAGTGACATCAAGTCCATAACTGGTCAGATGAAAGTCAACCCAAGATGTTTGCCTGGCACCACCAACATGGTATGACCTTTAACTCATCCAGACAACACCAATATCCAGGTATATTCACGAACGACATACTCTCTAAAACAAAGATTTCTTGACTTAGAGAGTTGTGGACAAACTGTACAGGTAAAATTTGACACAAATGGCATAATCATCTTTTTACTGTAAATCCATGACAAATAAAGCCCATTATAGAAACCAACAGTTCACTTTCCGAACCTAATTTCAATAAAAGCCTATGACTTGTCCCCAGTTTCCTAAATAATTCATTAATTAAAAAACGTCAAATAATTAATTACTTCTCATACAATTAGCCTGTTTACCATCGAAAAATAATTATCTAAACATATTGTGGGCCGACCTCCATAAAAAGGGCCTTTATTCCAATTATTATAGCCCATTCATTGATCTATAAAATGAATCATAATTCAGAGATATGATTCAGGAAAAGCCTTATAATTCTAACTTGATCTCTCTAATCTGAAGCTCTCAAACCCTCTCACCCTCTACACATCAGATCACCGCCCTCATGGTAGTCTATAGAAGTCAAGGTAATCTCAGACCTTGTTCTTCCGCCATTTTGCTCGTCCTTACTACTGACTTGAGCATCGGAGCACCTACGGAGCCCACCACACCGGTGGGTAGGATCTCCCTACTCACTCTACCTTTGTCTTTTAGGATCGCTAGTGTCTCCATCATATAAATCTTGATTGTGGACTTCAAGCAAAATCCAGCATCTACGGTAGACAATGGAGATTAGTCACACATAATTATACATTTTTGGATAAATTGGATTAAGCCTACTTAAAGTTGATTATAATTTTTATTAATTAAAAATTTAGCAAGCTTTAAGAAGGTTTTAATTAAGTAAAGAAAGAAAAGCAAAAGCTTGAGAAAGCTAAGTACAAGCAATTCTTGGAGAAATTAGTCTAAGTTGGAGAAGGGTTTAGATAAGCTTATGAGGTCTCTATAACATTTCATTTAGGAGAAATCAAAATTGAATCTTGAAGTGGAGGTTGCTAGCATTGGAATCAAGATTGGATCTTGGAGTGAAGCTTACAAACGTTGGAAGTTCTCCAACCATTTCAACGAAGAGAAAGAGATTGGATACTTGCATTAAGCTTGCTAGGTAGGTTTGAACTTCTCTTAAGCTATGTTCTTTTATGTATTGGATGCATGATTACATAGCTTAATGTTGAAATAGGGTTAATAAATTGTGTTAGGATGCTTTAGAAGTATAAACACAATATGCTTGTTAATTAAGTTAAAAATATACATGTTGGATATGAAATAATTAATAAGAGTTTGGAACTCTAGATTAAAGCTTAGAGGTATGGTTACCATTCTAGATTCACTTGAAAACCTTTAAAATTGTATTTTAGGTGTATTTGAATAGGAGAAAAAATTGGAAGTGTTTAATATAAGTTTGAACTTGGAAATTGCTCAATACACATGGGAGCCTCACCATACTGACCTTCTAGCGTCGTGACAATGTGCATCAGACCTCCCAACATCACTACTCTCACCCTTGCACGTTAAGATGCCGGAACATTCATCTCTCAGAGTTTCTCTCGCATTTTGGCGCGTTGCGACTCCCAACTTGTGCTTCGCGACAACGATTGCTAAAGAACACTAAAACTTCATTTTCTCTGTTTCGGAGAATCAGAACTTCTATTTGGTCCCTGTTTTTTCCTATGGACTCATTTCAGAATTTATTTTTCACTAAAATATTTTAAAACATACCTATCTCGGATATCCTTGGGTTAGATCCACATCCGCTGCGCAGGACACTGATCCAACCCTAGAGGTTCCACCATTGCCCTAACAGTTTATGTTAGTAACATGACATAACACGTGTATACACACTTACAAGAAACCCTTAAGGTGACCTCTAACATCTTAGGATGAAACTGGAATGGAGAAAACTGATCCTGAAAATCTTGTTATGCATCGCGACACTGGCCGTGGGCATCGCGATGCTTACACAATCAGGTGAGGTAGTGAGTATCATCTGTTCTCTCTGTCGCGACACAAGGGTTGGGCGTCGCGACTCCCTCACGCGTTACAATGCTAAGTGCTAAGTGTCGCGACTCCCACAAAATAGATTCGAGGCAGTGAGCTTCCTCTGATTTCCACGTACGATGCTCATATTCCATAACCGAATTAGAAGGAAATTCTCCAATATGAGTCACGAAGTCGGGTGTGCACGTCACGATGCCAACATGTTTTTAGGACCGAACATCAACTTCATCTCCACTCTCAACTTCTACAACACTACTCAAGCTATAACAACATTAAGTACACAAAATACCATCAATAACACCCACTAACATCATCTCATAACCATTCCATAGACCCCCAATTTAGTTTCATATCTACGGATTTCACAAATTGGGGGTTCCATAAAGCCTTACTTTCTGGAGTCAATAACCATCTATACATCATCGAACTCAAGCTAACAACATCTCTTAAGCTTCACACCATCAAACCATCAACATTTAAAATTTGAGTTTAATCTTTCTTACCTTGAATCAAGTTGTTTCTTCACTAATAGAATCTCCTAAGCTTCTTTTTCTCACTTATAAGCTTGCATGGAGCTATTGAGCCCTTGATTTTGGTTGGAGTGATGAAGAAATTCTGGAGTTTTGGCTATGGAGTTTGGCTATGGGGAAGGGAAAAGAAAACATGGGGGTGCTGGGTTTCTCTCCTTAATTTCCCTTTTTTTTTTTTTTTTTTTTTTTTTATAATTCTTGACAAATGTTAATAATCCTTGACAAATGTAAACCTTTTTAGATATAATGGAACTTAGCCAACTCTCATAATTCTTATTAGATCTTAGTGGATTAGCTAAGGCACTGTAAACATTAATCCTACAATTGGGTCTTTATGTCGTCTCCAATATTTTCTGCTACTGTTCGGAGGAATTTTTATCTCAGTCACCAAGTTACTATTCTAGTCGAGTTACGAAATTTCAAGTCATTACAAAACTGCAGTAATAAAATAAAATATTAAAATTATGGGATCCATTCTTAATATTTCAAATATAAAGAAAATCTTAATTTTTATAATATATAAATTGTCACTATTACTCAATTAATTTATTTCAAGATTTAATATAAAACCACCCATAAATGTGATGATAAGATTTGTCAATAACTAGTCGAAATAGGTACTCAAATATGTAAGAACATATAAAATCATCCATAAAGGTGGTGATACGGTTTTGTCAATAATTAGTTTAGATTTAAATTACTCTCTCATATAATATGGGGTAAAGTATTAATTGTGCTAACCAAGATGATATTGTCTACATTGAATTAAGACACACACAAATATAAGAGAATATTAATTATAGGCCTTCAAATTACAATTTATATATTATAATACAAATAAGATTAATTTATATCCTAATATCAAGAGTTTCACCATTTATCCATGTTTTGAATAAAAACACACATAATTTTATTAAAAAAGAAAAAATTATTACGACAAAGGAAATGCAACACACAAGATACTTTCTACCAAATTCTCAAAAAAATTATGAAGAAAACATGTCGAAATGAGAAATGGACACCTCTATTATAACAAGAAATACCCATCTCCAACTTTACAAATCTCATTAAATTACAATGAAATTTTGAAAATGGAGGGACCATCCAAAGCAACCTTGACCCTACGCCGACTGCACTCTCACCAAGCAACCATCCACCTTCACACAAGCTGACAAAAACTTCACACAAAATCAATATTCTTTAGACTTCTCAAGGACTTTACCTGTCCAAGAGGCATCAACGACCATGTGATTAGAACAAAAAATAGAGCATGTAGTGCTTCATATTTAAATAGGATAAATAATGTCTCTCTATCATAATTACATGTATTCTTTCATAATCATTGACTACTTAATCCAAGTTATTTGATCAAATTGCCCGGAAAGCATTCAAATCTAAAGCATTTAAGCCTAAACACTCAACTCTTCAAAATATTTTTCTCTAAATCCACGACTTTTTTTTAAGGAAATATTAATAAGCGTCATAAGAATATTCATTAAGAATCTATTTTAAAAAAAAATTAATGAGAAAAGGTTGACAATTTTTTCATTTCTCATAAAAAATGAAGTCAAAATATTTTTTTAAATGAATTCTTAATGAGCGTCCTAACGACACTCGTTAACATAACCTTCCATTTTTACCAAATCAAAAACTTGTTAGCGTATCTGTCCCATGACAATGATCCCTCTCCATTTGACTGCAATTCAAATGATATTATCAACATTGTCATATGTCCAAGAACATTCATAAATTATGTCACCCATTCAGCAAAGTAGTAGAAATAATTTAAAAAAAAATGTCTCTGTCATCTACGTTTCTCCATTAGAAGC
>SKCR01014100.1:0-45622 GCA_019454045.1 Zanthoxylum bungeanum | reverse complement strand
GCAAAGGTATGTTTTGGATATTTAAAAGTTTGCAGCATTCTGGTGGGTTAAAAAGCTAATGGCACACAGCCACATCCAGAATCACAAGTAAGCACACATTACATAATGAAAGTTCTATTTTAATCTAATTGCTATCCATTGTCTCTTTCTTAAAGGTCCAATAACAATTAAGATTGGATAGCAATTAGATTAAAATGAATCATGTTAACCATTCATCAAGGACTTAATAGATCCATTGTCAGTTGGTCACTTTCAAAAGATTTTTTACCCACCAATCTGGTGGGTTAAAACCATCCATCCTCAACTGGGTCGTGCAGGTGCAGCCTCAAAAAGAAAAAGAAAAATCTGTTTGTTGATAAGCTGAACCAGTGTAAATTTTCAAGCACAACCTCATAACAACCACAACTTGAATTGTTACCAATTAACATATGATCACGAAGCGTGCAATGGAGATCATTTGCCTCATTGGCTGATTGGCTCAAGTGTTTATGCTGATATTCATAACTGGAGGCTGTTGAAGATGATGCATGATCTAAAAAAACTGGGAAATTAATTAATAGCCACAACATGTCAATTTTCGTGACCACAACTGATTCAAGAGTACCCTCTTCCATTTCCTTCTGCTATTTTCCATCCATAACTAACAGAACATTAAGCAGTACAAAGACGTTATTTACAGCTATTTTAATAATCATTCATATACTCACTAAAATAGGAACCTTACAACCAACTACAGCCTTTTAATTCAGATCCAAAGGTTATGACTGGCAAATCGAAACTTGTTCCAATAAGGACAAGCAAGTCACACTTCTTGTTCCAGCAAAAAAAAAGGAATGTAAGCAAACACAGTATTTATACTGTAACAAATCAAAGTCAAGGGTGCAGATAAGCAACTCACAGACAGTAAGCTGGCCAATGTAATGTAGGGCTGAGTAGCCAGTTTGGAAAAGTATATAGCAAGGACACCATTGAACATTTCCTTCTCCTCTGTATAAAACTTCCTATAAATTTGCACACCTGCAAAATCCGTACACCCATCACTCATTAGTTAAGACATCACAGTTCATAAAACTTAAACAATCCTCAACCTAGTGAAAGTTCTATTTTATGCCCCAAATTAATACAGATTTGCCGCAAAATCCATATCAATTGCCTCGAAATTTTGATCTTTAAAGTTTTTGGAAAATCCCTGCATCTAGAAATTGCCCATTGGCTTTAATTGAGTCAGCGTGCTAAAATGAAAGGGGATACTGGAAAACTTTGAACGACTTTAATCCATCTAGAATACTCTTAGGGGTTACCAACTGTTGCTTAGACTATATCCATCTCTCTCTCCTCCCTCCTGTTCTGCATTTTATCTTCTTAGTTTCAGTGAACTGTTTGCAGTTGCTTGTCATTTTGATATTTCAATTATGCAACCACCATATGTCCCATAAAGAGGATAGGCTGGTTTGCTGCAAGAGCACAAGCTAATCCAATAAAACAGCCCTAAAACTGTACTTCTGCACCTTAAACTCTAACCTACCATCCCTGGTCGCCCTTAAACCAATATGCAATAGTAACAATACAACAATCCTAAACCTCATTCCAAATATATGGTGACAACTTGGAGGTTTTGGTATTGCTAACATTGATGGCACTTGAACATAACCAATCATGTTCTGAAAAGCACTAAAGGGTATTATCTACTAAGAATTTCGATGAGGAATGCCTACTTGATAGTTAAATATAACTGATGCAAGTATTTGATCATATTACAACTTTAATACCTTCGTCAATGGTTTTAACCCCAGGAAGGACTTTCACAACACTCTCTGCTTTCAACATTTCTGAAAATGAATCATAATGACGAACACACTGCCAATGGATAAAATTAATGAATTCCCGACTCAACTTGAAACATGGCAATCAATTATAAATAACTTGAATATGTATCACCTGAACTTTAAGCATCACACACTTATTTAAGAGAATCAATGAATCTGGCTCTATTCTGTTATCAAATAATTAGATAAATAGTTAAAGAGTGACAATGGTCAATCAAATTCATATAAAGAATATATCTAGCAAAACGAGAGTACCCATCTCCTGCGATGATAACAACCCACAAACTAATGGTTAAAGCTTTAAAACAGTTACTACAATAAACCTCCTTAAAATTAATAGTTAAATCTGGAATTTTCTCACGGTAGCCTGGGCAGATTGTCATAACAAATTCCAGCCCCTATATATAGAAATTACACGGATTGAATCCATGTTAGGCTTCAACAGCCATTTATAACATTTTTGTTGCCAAGCAAAACAGTACTTTACACTATTGAATATAATATGAAAAGTCCAAGAAAAAACAAATCGTAAATAAAAACTTCATTTCATACACAAATAGAGATAAGCCATACCTATTGTAATCATCAACCGCACACCTTCCCTCAACTGTTTTCAGGCCATCTACAAGGAATGTCAATTAATATAATAATATTAAATGATACACAACTCGATAAAAACAAATTAAAAAAAAAAATCAATAACAAAATTATCTAACCATTATAGTAAATAACTATTATACCTTTCATCAAAGAAAAGAACGGCTCCTGAACATAAAGTTCAAACTCTACAGCCTTGAAAATCTACAACAAAACCATCAACCGTATCAATCCCTTGAACATCTTAACTAAAAAACTCTTAAGAGAATTAAAGAGCACTTAGGAGAAAATGCTTATGCTTCTAATTTACAGTGTTAAACCAATACATACAAAAGCACCTTTCGTATGTGCTTTTGTAAGAAGTGCTTCTTAGTGTAAAGGGAAACAAAGTGCTTTTTCAATTGCCTTGACTCTTGAGGGCCTTCTAGACAATGTGCTTTTACTCAAAACCATTTTCTGCATAACACATTTCGCTTCGCGCATAAATCACACAACAGCTTCAATTAAAACTTACATTGACCAATTCAGACCCCTTATCCAAAATCAACTGACTCCACTCCTCTTCCTTTTGTTCCAAGAAACAATCTTCATTCATCAATGCCACCTTCTTATACGTCCTAAAAAAGGCTCCAAAATTCACCGAACGACACAACGCTGACGCTAAACGCATGTACAGAGGATACATAGGAACCCCTTGAAGAGAATCCTCATCAAAATCAGAACCTAGAATAAACGAACCAACAAAAAATAAACTAACATACATACATAAGGTTTTTTACTTTCTTTCAACTTATATACATATTTATAATCAAACAAATGGAGTATCAAGTGTGTATATGATTACTTGTGGAGGGTGAAACGGCGTTGTTTGGATCGTCTTGAAGAAGATTGAAGCAGAATTGTTTGGAAATGCCGAGGTCAAAATCTAGGGTTTCGTCGATGTGCGAACTCAGCGTGAACTTGAGTAGCGCTTCTATAAAGTTTTTCAATCGTTCCATTTTGTTAATGGCTTCTTGCTTCTTCGTCTCTCTCAACAGATTCGAGCTTTTTTTGTCTCTTCAAAAATTTGGCAGGCTTTAAAAGGAATATACGAGGTTTTAAATTAATAAATCTATTAATTATTAAAATATTATCATAAAAATACATTAAATTATCAAATTAAACTAAAATAAGGAACTTACTACTATAATATAAAAATATAATCTATCTATATATTTTTATATTTTTATTATTTTTTATCATCATCATAAATCTATCTATAAATATATATATATATAAGTTAAATATTTTTATATCGCGACACGTGACGACTTCATATTAAAATTATAAAATAAAATTAATAAATCTATTAAATAAAAATACATATTATAATTTTATAAAAAATCTATTATAATAATAAAACATATTAGACTATCCTATTAAAAAAACACTATTAAATCATAATACAATAAAAATACATAATTCTATAAGAATTCGATTATAACAATAAAAAATATTACACTATCATATTAAAATAAAAAACACTATTAAATTATCTACAATTAACCTAATCTCTACAATTAATTTTTATTATCAAATTATAAAATTAAAACATCTCAACAATTATTTTTTATCATCTATATATCTATAAAAATTAAACATTTTAAGTCTTATTATCGCACCACGTGGCTGCTCTCAATTGAATTATAATTAAATTAATAAATATATTAAATAAAAAACTTATTATAATAACAATACATTAAATTACAAAATTAAAATATCTATAAAATTAATTTTATTATTAAGAATTAAAATAAGGAATCTATTATAAAATAAAAACATAATCTTTTATTAAAATAAGATACCTATTAATTCAATACATGTCATCTAATCTTTACAATAATTTTTTATCATAAAATTATAAATATAAAATATCTATAAATTTAATTTTTATTTTAAAAATTGTAAAATTAAAATAATAAAATTATTACTATATAAAAATAGAATCTCATATTTCTTATTAAATTATGATATTAAAATATCTCTAATTTTTTTTTTATTAAATTGTATAATTAAAATCAGAAACATATTACAACAACAACAAAAAAAACCTTAAATATTACACTTTGTCGTTTGCTTCAAACTATTCAAAACCTAATAATAAAATATTATATGCACAAAAAATGACACATTGCATTACTAAGTTAAAACTAATTAAAAATTAAACTTGTACATTAACACACATTCTCAACAGTCGACACATATACTACCTCCACATGCCACATGTCGCATACTTACCTTCTTTTCTTTTACCCAACAACCACAAATAACTTAAATTGGTCAAATTCTTTTGCGCTTTCTAAACGGCCAAAAATTGCAATGATGTTAGTGAGACTGATGCTACAATAAAAGTTAATCGGAACTGATACAAGGTCATCGTCAACATCCAGGAAGCTCGACAACGAAAAGAAAACAACTATAAAAAGACAAGGCGCCAAGAAAGCTTGCTTAGGTAGTAACGTCAAGGTCTTCAGTCTCAGCAATTGCCTTTCTCAGTTCATATCCCCAATCTTAATCTCCACACTATCGGGTTATTTTTTTTGTTTAATTAGGGTTTTGATTGGTTGATTCAATTTAGGCTTTTTTATTGTATAACACCATTTTACCATTTTTTGACCTCTAAAATAGATGTACACCGGAGTGGCTGATATCACTCAGGAATGAAAGTACATCAGAGTGAATGAGATCACTTTGAAATGAAAGCACACCTGAGTGAGTGACATCACTCTAGAATGAAGCACACTGGAATGACTGACATCACTTTGGAATATAAATACACATGAGTGATGATCACTCTAGAATAAAAGTACATCAGAGTGACTGATATCACTTTGGAATGAAAGTACATCTGGATGATGATCACTCCGGAAATAAAGTACGTTAATCACTCCAGAAGGCAGAATGAATGTATACCGGATGGATGATTACCCAAGAATGGAAGTACCTCGGAGTGACTAGTCTCACTCCAGTATAGAAGTATATCAGAGTGATTGATATCACTATGGAATAAAAGTACACCAGAGTGATTGACATCACTTTGTAATGAAAGCACTGTTTGGGTTTTATAACGAAAATCCGGTAACGCAGCGGAAACACGGAAAGTCAAAATTTTCCAATTTCAATAATTTTTTTTGGATCAAATAAATAAACTTATTTATTTAATTACCCAATACGTAAAAATTGAAATTTTACACAAGAAATCAAATTTCTTTGTAATTGTCGAATTGGACTAATAGTTTACAAATTGATCATTTTAGTCCTCAAATTATCAAATATAATTTTGGATGATTCTAAATCAATTCTAAAATGATTTCCAACATGTCTAACACATCAAAATCAGATTGCAACAAAATCCCCACAAAATTCCAAATTGCCAATCAGCCCCACAATTTTCTGTTTTTGCAATTTGGTCCATTTTTGTTAAAAACATGTCAAGATCAAATCCAATTAACTCAAAAATTAATATGCATCATATACACACCATAATACATCACATATATGAAAAGCCTCAATTTTGGAAAGGGTTAATAACCTTAATTTTATAATTTATTCAAATTGATAAAATATACCAAATCAATTAAATCCAACAGTTTAATTCAAACTTTACCACACCAAACAAGTCTCACCATCATGAAACAACTCAAGAATAATTATAGGTCATCAATGACTATGAGTGGCTTAACAACTCTAAAATGGCAACATGATTATCAAATAATCAAAAGAGAGCTAGCTAATTAACTAATTTCATGCTTTCATTGTTAAACAAACATGCAAGAATCTTTCAAACAAGTTTACAACCAACTAATTACAAAATTAAAGAGTAGAGAAGAAACTAAGCAACACATGTTGAAGCCTAGTATCATAGAAAAAAATTTATAATTGAAAAAGTTTAAGAAAAATTTACAAAAATTCAAGTTTTTCAAGCTTTTCTTTTGATCTCCAAACTTTTTCTCTCAAAATTCACATTTTAATATTTGGTCACTTAACCTAAATGAATGAAAAAGAAACAAAATAATTTATACTTTCCAAAAAATACATTGGCCGAATTTTAGGAGAATGAAATAAATATCTAGATATTTTTTTTGTTTCATTTATTCATTTAATCAACTTGTGTAAATGATCATTACACCATTAATGATTTTCAACAAGTCAAATAAAGCAACTCAATACATCTCCAAAAATATCAAAACTTAAGATATTTATATTTTTAATTAATTTAATTATTTAATAATTTAATAATCATTTAAATACAAAAATTTAAAATATATGTATTATATTTACTTTAAATATCCAAATACATATATATTTATAATATATGTCAAATAACACAATTTGACATTTAATTAATGTATATTTAATAAAATATATCATTAAATACAAATACACAATAATTAGGAAATGATTATTAGCTCATTTTGCATGTATTTTTCGTTTAACCTTTAAACGACTTATAAATAATCAGTATTGTTCAAAAAGTTGCCATAATACTCTACAAGTATATTTCACTAGTAAGACTCTCTAGATTCAGGCATATCTGTCACGGAATCCAATTTCGTGTCCATAATTTACCAACCCGTAAATTATGACGACCACAGATAAACTCGATAAATCATACAGGTCGAGGTCATGGCATATGTTTAATTCATCTATCACAGGTATCCGGATATATCCCAGAGATCTAGATGTAAACGTCAAATCTCTATATGGACAATCATGTTGACGTCTTTATTAGCAATCTATAAAAGAACACTGCTTATTTCTAAAGTGTACCACGGGCCCATGGTTTTTATCTGATTGCTAATCATATATGGACTTCATATGCTCTATACACAGAACTGATGGATCTTATCTCGATACACACAGGATACCCTAAGGATCTGTCCACACCCAACGAACATGAGGAGGTCTGATCTGAATAGATCGGTGACGTGACTGCAATCTAAGTGTGGAAGATGTCTCATGTGCCCACAGTGGTATCTCAAGTCGAAGAATCACAAATGATATTTAACCTGAGAAGATTCTTATTGACGTTGGTGTACCATCAATTAAGAATCTTAGGCGAGTCGTTGTCTATACGAGTCTCTAAGACTCATAGTTCATTGAGAAACCATTGGAATCATATATTCCAGTATACGACATATGCTGGTCTCAACGGGTTTACTTTACTGACCAAGTAGTGTAAACCTTGACCAGAAACTGTCTAAGAATGACAGCATCATGATACAACTCAATGTCAGTTGCAATGCTTTTGCAACTGCATCATGACTAATCATTCTAAGGTCAATTACGTCTTTATCATATAAGAAGATATATTATATTGTAGAAACTGTTTATTTTATTCATAATAAAACGTTTACAATAGTATTTACAAGGAAATACAACATGGAATTGGCGCTCTGAGCACCAACCCCAACAAGCACACCAGAGTGACTCAGTATTCTGGAATGACAGCGCACTATCATTACTCCAAAAAACAAGGCCATCAAAGTGACTGTAATGATGTCAGTGAGACTGATGCTACAGTAGAGGTTAATCGAAACTGATACAAGGTCATCGTCAACGTCCAAGAAGCTCGACAACGGAAAGAAAACAACTAAAAAAAAAAAGATAAGGCACAAATAAAGATTGCTTAGGTAGCAACGTCAAAAAGCAAGGCCACCAGACTGACTGACATCACTCCAAAATGAAAGCTCACGCGAGTGATGATCATTCCGGAATGGAAGTACACCAGAGTGATGCTAGTCACTCAGAATGAAAGCACACTGAAATGATGATCACTTCGGAATGAAATTACATCAGATGGACTGTCATCACTCCAGATTAGAAACACACCGAAGTGATGAGCACTCCAAAATTGAAGTACATCGGAGTAAATGACATCACTTCGGAATGAACCTACACCGGAGTGACTGACCACCATGGAATAGAAGTATACCAGAGTGACTGATATCACACCGGAATAGAAGTAAATCGGAGTGACTGACGTCACTCTGGAATGTACTCACACTAGAGTGATTGAAGTCACTCTCATACGCAAGTAAATCAGATAGATGGTCACCCAAGAATAGAAGTAGACCGGAATGACACCAGAGTGACTGGCATCATTTCGATATGAAAGTACACAAAAGTGATGATCACTATGGAAAGAAAGAACACCGAAGTGATTGACACCACTCTCAGGTTTTTAATTTATTTTATTACTTTAACTATTTTAATTTTTTTCCAAATGACTTATTTCATTTCAGCGAAAGTATTAAACGTGTAAAAGAGCCTAATATATATATATATATATATATATATATATATATATATATTGAAGTTTAAGGCTTTGAAGTTTGAATGTGTGATGAAGTATTTTAAACACTCAACCTGTGAACAACAGACATGTATAACAAGTCCAGCTTTTACCCTTTTTGGTACTCTGGAATGGATGTGTGACATCACTCCATAATGAAAGTACACCAGCGTGAATTAGGGGTGGCAATTTGGGTCAGGATTCGTTTATTCGTTCGATTCGATTCGCTTTAAAGCGAATACGGGTTTGGAAAAATGGATTCGTTTAATAAATGGGTCAATTCGATTCGTTTATTAAACGAATCGAATACGAATTTAAGCTCATTGATTCATTTATTCGTTTAGGATTCGTTTATTATTTTTATTTACTAGTTTTTGTTAATTTTCAATTAATATTCGAGAAATTATAGCTAATTATCATAGAAAAAGTAATATTTTCGATATTTAGTGAAATATTTTTAGTAAATATATTAATTACATATTTCATATGTATATATTTATGAAGAATTAATGTAAATCAAGTGTGATAAATTATTTTATTAAATAATATCATTGACTAAACAAATAAACGAATATTCGTATTCGATTCGTTTAATAAACGAATCGAATACGAATCCTGATATTAGGATTCGTTTAATAAACGAATCGAATATGAATCCGTCATATTTTGATTCGATTCGTTTAGGATTCGATACGAATTCGATTCGTTGATTCGTTTTGACACCCCTAGCGTGAATCATATCACTCCAGAATGAAAAGTACATCAGAGTGAGTGACATCATTTCGGAATGGAAGCACACCAAAGTGATGATCACTTCGGAATGGCGATGGACCGGAGAGATTGACATCACTCTGAAATGAAAGCACATCGGAATGATGATCACTTCGGAATGGAAGTACATCGAAGGGACTAACTGTTGGACAATTATGACCCATAATATTACTATTTTGTAAATGACATGATGTTATTGTACAAAATTAACTATGTGACAAAGAGAATTGCTCTTTTATCATTTGTAATTGGATTACTCGGATATATAAATGATAAAAATCCATATGATTAGCACTGGTTTAATAAGATATGAGACAATATTAATCCACGTAAGGTGTAATCATTAAATATCCCTAGTCGTAGTATTATCGAGACTGGACATCGATAATGTGGAATAGGCTAGTATTACACTTGTGCGTGTTATGAAAGCGTAACGATATAGTTCTTATATATTTGGGTATTGGATATTCATGCAAGTGTAATATGAGGTTCTGTTTACCGATGGTACGGAAACAGCTTCGCTCTGGATAGACTTATCGGAATCTCATTGGTAGTATGACTATGTGTCTATGGGAATCCGAATCAGGGTAGGTGTATTTGGTCTTAACCTGAGACTTGCATCGCTAATACTTGTGACAATCAGTATATTTTGGTTTTGGTCGTCCGGGGCTTTAACAGGTACTATGTACGCGTCTTCTGGGTATACTGAGAATCGTAGTGTATTGGGTGTGATGTCAAGATGGAAGTATCACTTCAGTCATATGGAGATGATGATCAAGCATGGATACGAAACTAGTACTCTTAAGTACTGCAATCATCGGGATAATATGACTAGGTCATGATTATCCGATTATATATACTAGTTACCAGAGATCCGATATATGCTTCGTACGGGGCAGGCACAATTCCAGCCCTAAGCCTAGCATGTGATATATGGTACTGGATCGTAATACGCAATACTACATATACTACGCCTGACAAAGATCTTGTATTCCGCAGAAGAATATTTATGGAGAATTGGGTAGACACGGTGTTTTGCTAGAAGCCAACTATGTCTTGTAAATCAGTAAGAATGTGGTATCGGGTATGCACGTATTCAGATAGTCTGATGACCGTATTTACTGCAAACATATCCAGGGATCTATTGGGTCGCTTCCCAAAGATTCACCGATGAGATATGACTCGAACAAAAAATTAATCTAAGATTAATTATGAGAGAGAAAATTAATCTGGGATTAATTACGGTAATAAATTATTTTGGGATTAATTACCAAAGAGAAAATTAATCTAGGATTAATTACGTCAAGAATTAATCTGAGATTAATTCGACTATAAGAGAGAATGCGATTAATTTGGAATTAATCGGCAAAATGAATTTAATAGTGAAATTAGATTTTACTATTTAATTAATTGGGCTAAAATAATATATTAGATATATTAATTGAAATTAGATTTAAACGCGGAATTAAAATTGAATTTTAATTCAAGTAAACGAATTAATTTGGAATTAATTTGTAAGCGACTTTCGTAATAATTATGCGAGGCATAATTATTTAATTAAATTAGATTTAATTATGTCGCAACGGTAAATTCGTTTAGTTCGGAATTAAACGAACCCGGGCCCAAACGAAGTTGCGTGTTGGATTACCCGACTTAAATTTTGAATTTAAAGTGGGGCCCACCAACTTACATCAATGTGTTTGACACTTTATGGAATTTGGTAATTGGTTGAGTGAAAGCTTGAGATTGCTTTTTCTACACTCCAACCAATTCCATCACACACTTTTTGGTATTTAAAAAAGGAAGTCAACATTTTGTGTCATAAATTTAGAACTTGAAAACACTATTCTTCTTCCTCTCTCTCAATGGGCGTGAACTTGCTTCCTCTACCATGGAATTTTGTTGCAAAATTCTACATAGCTAGCACTTTAAAGAGACAAATGAGGTGATAGAGAAACTAATCCATGAGTTTGGAATTCAATTTGAAGGCTCGGAGCTTCTACACATCCATGAAAGTCTTGAATTTTCTCTACCAAACAATGTGAGTTTTTCCACAACTCTCTTTAATATTCACACACAAATCACTCTTAGACGATCTGTGCATGTTCTAGAAACACTAACACTAACATCACTCCGGAATGGAAGCACTTCGGAGTGATGATCACTCTAAAATTGAAGTACATTGGAGTGAATGACATCATTCTGAAATGCAAGCACACCGGAGTGACTGACATCACTCCAGAATGAAGGCATACCAGAGTGGATGATATCACCATTTTATCATTTTACATCGGAGTGATGATCACCATTTACCTTCACTTGAAAAATAAGGTCTTTAACGTCGAAAAATATTGACGTTAATGTAAAAAAAATTGACGCTAAAGGTTATTAGCGTCGAAAATTTTCGACGCTAATTTTTGACGCTAAAACGTGGACGAGAAAGACAATTAACGTCGTAATAAAAAAATTTGACGCTAAAGTACAACATTTTGCGTAAAAAAAAAAATTCGACGCTAAAGTCGTATTTGGTGACGAATATTTTCGACGCCAAAAGGTTGATCTTTAGCGTCAAATATTTCGACGCTAAAGGTGATATAATATTAAAAATATATATTATTTTTTTACTTTTACCGTCGAATATTTTCGACGCTAAAAGGTATACGAAAATTATTATTACAAATTAATTTCATTACAAAAGTAATTAAATTTGTTATAAAAATTATTACGAATTTATTATTAAAAATTATAATAATGATATTTATATTGATAAAAAATTAAAATTATAAAATTTATCAAAAAAAAGTAAAATAAAATAATAAACAAAATGATAAAATATAATTTTCTATATATTTTCTCCATCTTCACTTTCATTTTTTTTCACTATTTTCATTTTCACCATTTCTTCATCTTCATATTCCCCTACAAAAACAAAAAAATAGATGTTAATATAAAATACAAAAAATCAAAAACACTTAAGGAAAAAAGAATTTTAGAGATGAAATAAGAGTATGAGAGAAAGAAAGTGAGAATAAGAGAAATGAAATAGCAAATGAATTTATAGGAAAAAAAATAACATTTAGCGACGAAATAGGCTTTCGTCGCTAAATGTCATCAAATAGCGGGAATTATTTATGTCAAAATTTTGATCTTTGGCGTCGAAATTTTTGATTTTTAACGTCGAAAATTCGTCATTAAATGTTTAAAATCTAAATCTAATTGTATTAGGGGATAAATTCAAATTTTAGAAAGCGGGATTTCGAAAAATTTAAATTACCATTTAGCGTCAAAATATTTGACTTTGAGCGTCGAAATTTCATCGCTAAATGTCAAAAATTTAAATCTAATTTTATTATGAGATAAATCCAAATTTTAGAAAACTATTTCAAAAATTTAAATTTACCCTTTAGCGTCGAAATATTTGACTTCAAGCGTTGAAAATTCGTCGCTAAATGTAAAAAATTTAAATATAATTTTATTAGGTAATAAATTAAAATTTTAGAAGTGGGAATTCAAAAATTTTTAAAATTAACATTTAGCGTCGAAATTTAAATTCGACACTAAAGGGTGAACCCTTTAGCGTCCAACAGTTATTTCGACGCTAAAAGACCCACTCTTTAGCGTCGAAATATTTTTTAAACGCTAAAGGGTCAACCCTTTAGCATCGAATTTAAATTTCGACGCTAAAAGGTTCATCCTTTAGCGTCGAATTTGTTAGGGTTGGTGCTCAGAGTGCTAATCTGAATCGTATTTATGTTCGATTCATAAATACGAGCAGTTCCATTTTCCATAATATTACTTATTTAATGGTAGCATCTATTGTCTTTTATACACATATTTGATCTAATTACGATTAGATATCTAATTGCGATTAGATTGAAATTAAATCTGGTTTAGTGATACGTCTATATTAGACAAAGACCCTATGATTTACAATGTAGTGCGCAATTACAACGTAGTTTGTAATTGACATAGGGAAGCGCACTATAAGTTGTATATCCTTAAATAAAGTTCATGGTCAATATTTACTAACACATGTCGGTCAGTAAAATCCACCGAGACCAGTACATGTCGTATATTGTGACTTGGTCTGATGGTTTATCCCAATGAACCATGAGTCTCAGGAGACTCGTATAGACATGTAGGTGTTTATTTGTAAACACTGAACGACTCACTGAAGATTTCATAATAGATGGTACGCCGACGTCAATTGGAATCTTCTCGAGTTGAGCGAGCATAGTGATCATTCGACTTGAGATACCACTGTGGATATATGAGTTATCCTCCACACTTTGATGGCAGTCACGTCACTGGTCTATTCATGATCCAACCTCCGCTTGTTCGTTAGGTGTGGACTGATGCTCATGATATCATATGTGTATCAAGACATAATTCGTCAGTCCTGCGTACATGGCATAAGCATCCTACACATGTTTGTGATCTAGTAAATCCATTGCCGTGGTATAACTTCGGAAGTCAGTTCCGAGTGTTATTTATAGATCATAAATTAAAAATCGACTATATTATACCGAAATGATTTGACGTTTTTATCTATATCTCATGTATAATATGGATAGCTTGTGATAGATGGATTATACTAGGGGTGTTCATATGGTCGGGTCAACCCACGACCCGACCCAAAGTGACCCGACCCGACCCGCGCGAGTTAATAAAAATTTTACAAAATTTCAACCCGACCCGAAATTTTCAGGTTGGGCAATAGGTTTGATCCATTGACCCGACCCGACCCTATACAAATTTATTATTTTTCTAAACTTTTTATTATTTTTCTAAAATATTTATTATTATTTTTTAAAGTTTTTACTATTATTTCATTTGTTTATTACTTTTTTTGTATTAAAACTTTATATATATGATAATTTTTGGGACATAAAATAACAAATATTTATATTTCAAAATAATTAATTCATTAAAAAAATTATTTTTTTTAAATGACCTGACGACCCGACCCGAACCCGATCAGGTTCCACTCCCCCGTGACCCGACCCGCGACCCGACTTTCTCTTGACCCGACCCGACCCGTGAACACCCCTAGATTATATGTATGCAATGACGTGGACTTGCATAGTTTAGCGAGATTATCCGCGGTCGTCATATTTCATGAGTGAGTGAATTATGGACACAAAATTGAATTTTGTGACGGATAAACCTAAACTTAAAGAGTCCCACAATATGAAGTGTACTCGTTAAGCACTTGGGCAACACATTATGAATAATACAGATTATTCAGAATACTTCATCTGATTAAGTGAGTTAATTCAGATTGTTTAATCGGTTAAACGATAACACATGTATAAAAGCATTTTTGGTCAATCGTAATTAATATGTATTTGTATTTGATACAAAATTTGATTTGATACATGTTAATTATTTGTCAAATGAGATTTTGACACATGCCATTAATATATGTATTTGTTATTTAATGTAAATAAAAATACATATATAATAACAATTATATTAATTAATTATTTAGATATTTAATTGTTAAATATTTGAATAGTTAAATAATATCTATATTTCATAAATGTTATGAAATATGCTTATTTATTATTGGAACAAATGACGTGATTTAATTAAACTTAATGTGTGCAATTATGATTGGTTAACATACAGTTTAATATATATTTAATTGGATTAAATATGGTAATTGGACAAAAATGACCTCATGAGTCGGTCATCACTAATTTGAAAAGTTAAAATTTATCATTTGCTTCCAAGTGAAGCACCATGGCCGAAAACTTCAAGAAAAAAATCTCTCAAATGATTTTTTGGTTTAAAGAAAGAGAAAGAAGAAATCAAGAAAAAAAAAAACTAAGGAATTAGAAGATTAAAGGTAATTCTTCAAATCCATAAGTTTAGAAAATTTATTTCATGTTTCTTGATGATCTTATTAGATCCTAGGGTTTCTTCCTTTTCATAAATGTGGGGCTATTGGTTTTGGTGGATGGAATTGGAAGTGTTGATGCATGTGTGAAGTGATTTGAATGATATTAGTGTAATTATTGTTCAAATTGATCATTTGATGATGAGTTGCTATTCTAGAGTGTTATGAGGAGTTTTGTAATGCCTATAAATGTTATTGGGTGGTTAATGTGTGGTGACTTTGATTGGTGTTTTGATTAATTGGATTAATCTTGAAAAATTGGATTTAAAGCATGAAAATTGGCAATTTTATGTTCTGGATCAGATATGGAAAATCAGTGTTTACGTTGATGAATTTGATGTCATATAAATGTATTGGATGTGTTTTGGGTGTTGGAACAATTATCGGAAATTGTTTCCGAGTTGAAATAAGCGAAGACGGCGAAAAATGGCGTTACCGGGTGATGGCTGCCCATACAGTGAATTTGTCACTGTTCGGGTAACCCATGAACAGCCCTAACACTATTGAGGCTGACCTAGGCAGTCTCCACAAGTCTTGGGTGGTCAGTTCAATCAAAAACGTGTTATGTGTCATTTTACGGAAAAATATTTTCGTCAAAGTTTTGCGACCTTTCTTTGCTATTTATGTCGTTTTTTGATATCGAATAAATGTGTTTAGGTGAAATATGAATGAATTATTCATATTGGATATTGAATAATTCATTCGGTAATTTAAAATGTTTTAAAATTACGATTTCGCCTGAACACGTTTCAGATGAGCCCTTCGCCCAAAACCCCAACAGAAATAAAGGGTGACCGGCGTAAACACACACGTAAACGCAAGCGCACGTATCATTCAAGTAGTATAAAAATATCGATCCCACGAGGACTTAATTCCTACTGTTGTTATTAATTATTGAATCTATTTATTTACAAATATCTAATTAAAGGGAGAATAGAATTGATTGCTTGATTGATTGGTTGATTGTAGATTTGCTAAATAAATAAATAAAAAGATAAAAGAAAATACTAAGGAAAATACTAGACACAAAAATCTAAGGTTGTGATTTCTTTTAATATCATTTAAAAGATGAAGTGAAGTGATTATTTATGTTTGTGTAATAAATCAGTTTACTAACCTGGAACACTAAATTATGTAAAAGCCTCTTCCGATGGTCAATTACAAATACCCAGTATAACCCAATTAAACCATATTCCTATGTCAACCACATTACCTGGATTCATTAAGTCTAAGTTCCAATTATGGCTACCCCCGCCCGACAGGTATATTCCTATCCTGTAAGGAAATCTATTAAAGGGTTATCTATCCTCAAGGAAGATCGTGGGCTATTAAGTCTAAGGCTGAAACCTAAAATCCTTATGTCTAGTTCATTTTAGATTTACCATTTCAATCTTATTGGTGATCAGACAACAAGAAGCATTAAGCTTAAGATTTAATAAATAAACCTTTAAATTACCCAAAAAAATAATCCCTTATAAACCGGTGATATTAAAAGTCGTCACAACCTCTAATTAACTAACACATAATTAGGACTAGTAAAAACATAAAAGACATAAAGTAAAAATGCTGAAAAGTAAATTACAATAAAATAAAATGCTAAGGTAAAAGGAATTACTTTTACTACTACTAATTTAGATATCTCCCATAAAATAATATATAAACTTGTGTTGAATTTACCAACCGACCATTCTGGCGGTATCCTGATTAAGTCAAATTAAGTCCAACCAGCCATTAAGGCGGAACCAAAAATAAATTTACCAACCGACCAGTCTGGCGGTATCCGTGATTAGTCAGGTTTAAAACAGATTAAAATTAAATTACCAACCGACCAATATAGCGGTATTCCTTATTAAGTCAATATTTTAAATAGTGAATATATTATTTTTAAGGGAGATTAATCTAAATAGCAATAGTAGAAGAATTACCTTTCACCCTAGCTGAGGAAATTATTTCAACATGGTGAATAGTAAAAACTGTAAAAAGTAAAAAGTAAAAATTAAATTACTATTATTACAAAAAGTAATTAAATAAATTACAAAACTAAAAATTAAAAAAGTAAAAAAATAAAATTCTAGAGAGAGAAACTCTCTCTAGAGAGAGAATCAAGAGAGAGAAAAGGTATATAAAATTCTGAAATTTCGCGCTGAATTATATAGGCAGATTTTTCACTATTCCAGCGTCGCGACTCCAAGGATCTCAGCGTCGCGACGCTGGATTCGTCGACGTGGCACAATGAGACGGCGACACGTAGCGAGGCGGCTAACTGTGCAAGCGACACGTGTCAAGGCGGCTAATTCTCAATTATTGTGATGACGTCATGCTGACGTGGCGATGACGTGGCGAGGCGGCTGACTGTTGACTTGTCGGCACAATAGGATTGCGACACGTGGCGACACGTGTCATGCTGTGATTGGCTGAGGCTGACGTGGCAAGTTGACTCGGTTGACTTGCTGACGTGGCTGATGATGTGGCACGACACGTGGCAAGGTTGACTTGTTGACCGATGATGTGGCTGATGACGAGGCGACACGTGTCAAGTCTGAGTGTCGGCAGCATATGATGTTGACACGTGTCACGGTGCATGTTAGCAGATTGGATGTGATGGCGACACGTGGCACGGCGCATTTTAGCAAAGTCAAACTTTTCAAATTGTTGACCCGTTGACCATGGCGCATTTTAGCAGAACCGGCACACGCTGGGCGTCGCGGCGCGCTGTGATTCAGAGTCGCGACGCGCAGAAGACGAAAATAACCCGGTTGACGCATTTTTGTCCGGTTTTGCCCCAAATTGCCTCCAGTGCTGTCCAAACTTTATTTATCTGCAAGATAACAATAAAACACATCAAAACGTTCACAAAACTCAAGAAACTATACAAAATATTAAGGTAAATGAGTGGGAAATAGTGATATAAATACCACTCATCACACCCCCAAACCTAACATTTTGCTAGTCCTCGAGCAAAATACAAAATAAAAATAACATAATAAAATTTAACTAAGCCATTTTCGTAGGGATCACGGTTGCATTTAGCATATGCAACAAGCCTTTAAACCCCTAGGTGTCCCTAGTGGACGAGTGTAGTCTCGTGAGGGTTTACAGCAATGATACCCACAAACATTTTACAAAAGTAAAAATGTATTAAAACTAATGCACACAAAAGCAAAAAGACAAGCGAAAAGAGAATAAAGAAAGTTAGTGACTAATCAGGTGAAAATTCTACTCCAAGTTATTAGTTGTTTTGTTTCTTTCTAAATTACCGAATAAGTAAATTCTCCGATTGTTTTTACCATTCTCCATATACACAGCTAACAAAATATTAATCATTTCATTTTTGCCCACAACAGTCATAAGTGCAGTTGATAAGAGAGTATATTTTTGTCCTAAAGTTCTATCAGATTTCACACCTTTTTTTGTAGCAATGGAATAATTTTCTGATTTTTCTGAATTTTCTTTGATTTTTTCTCTATTTTTTTATTTATATACAATACCTTCCGTCTATGTAGCGAGCTTTGGGTCGGTGGCTCCCAAACCAGTTGGCTTTAGGGCACCAGGTGTTAAGACACCCCTACGAACTTAATTACTCAGACTTCAGATATATATATATTTTTGCAGCATCTTCGATCCATGTAACGAGCTTTGGGCCAATGACTCCCAAACCAGTTGGTTTTAGGGCACTAGGTATTAAAATACCCTTACAGACTTAATAACCCGGATCTCAGACGTTTTTTTTTTTTTTTTTTTTTTTTTTTTTTACTCCATCACTATTTAGAGATGCTTCCTCCAATTACACTATAGCACGGAATATTACAAACTTTTCAATTTTAGCTCATGTCCGTATGTTTCCATGTAAGTTCATAATACCTGTCAACTGAACATATGAAGATCCAATTAGTCAGTGTTAAGGAGAATTCACAAATTAAATAATTCAAAATGAAATAAACAAAAATTAACTTATTTCGAAATAGGTTTGAGATACGTCTCAGGAGTGGAAATTCCTTACTCGGCTACCTCTTTTACCAATTTCACCTTTTTAGTCAAAACAAAAACATAAAAAATGCAAAATATTTTTGTAATTTTTGAAAATTTTTCAATTTTTTTGTATTTTTCGAAAAATTTTGGACTAAAAATAAAAATAACATACTACTAAAAACAAGATATTAATCAACTAATTCTCTCCTATTGATTTTAACGGAATTTGGGCTGCATAAATGAAAAATTTTAACGGAAAGTATTAACATAAAAGTTTTGCACCCCCAAACCTAAATTAAGCATTGTCCCTAATGCGTTCAAAACATAAACAAAATGTAGGAACAATGGTACCGAATTTATGCGTCAGTCTCGTCCTCGTCGCTATCTGAAAGTGGATATGTGGCATCTGATTCTCCTGCATTCCCATATGTCGTGCCATTCTTTGCTGCAGTTGAACCAAATATCTCAGCTTCGTTTCCACTCTGGCGACTCTCTCAGGCAAGGTATGAGACTGTGTTGCTCTGCGTGACTGTGAGGGTGGCTGCTGTGGAGCAGCTGCAGGTGCTGAGGAAGATGGTCCAGTAGGTATTTGTCTCTCTGTTCGGAGTTGCTGGATCATGCGGGTGTTTAAGGCTGTCATGGGTTGCATTGGTTCTTCTTGCGGGTCAACTGGAACCATACCCAAAGTGCATAAGGAAGTGATCAGGTAAGGGTAATACAGTCCAGCTTGCGATTGGGTAGCAGCCCAAGCAATATTTGTAGAAATAAGCACTCCCACGTCAATGGCTAGTCCTGTCATCAAGCAGTACAATAGAACCATCCTTTCTCTGGTGACAAAAGTGATGTGGGTACCTGGAATGAGTGATCTCGTGAGGAAGTGAAACCAAACTCTCGCATCTGGTTTAAGAAATCTAGAACTCATCTTCATGTACTCCCCACTGCTGCTCATCTCCCATGTAGCATTGGGGATACACAACTCATCAGTCAGTTGCGATATCTCAATCACATTCCTCGACTCTGTATATTCATCTACCTCCATCTCAGGGATCCCATAGAATTTATTGATTGTCACTGAGTCAAAGGAAACCTGTCTCCCTCTCACCATAGTATGAAAAGCGACATGCTGAGCAGCATTCGCATAAAACTCTCGGACAACTGTGATGCTCGCCAGTTTGGGTTGTTGGCAAAGTTTCTGCCAGTGTCTGTCGGCAATCACCCTGTCTATATCTGGAAATAATCCAGAGGGAATCTCAAAGCCTCTCTCAATGATTCCGACCTTCTTAGTCAGTCCCCTCTCATAGCGCTGTTCTGCAGCTGCTGAGACAAATTTTGTAGTGTCAAAACTGGGTTCAGCAGATGTTGACGCTCTGGATCTCTTCGGTGGCATTTTTCAGAAATTTCGTCAGAATCTCCTCTGTTTTCCTCAAATCCTCAACAACACAAAACAACAAAATTACCGCAAACACTCCAAATCAATCGATCACCGCACTTCGCCCCCAATTACTACGAATCAAATTAATCACAATCCAACACTTCGCAATTCAAAATTCACAGTCAACCAATTCACAATTCAATTTTTCAATTTACCCAATTACCAAATCAATTTTTTTTATCAAATCATTACCGTCTTTCTCAAATTCTAATTTTGGCAGTGGCACTCTCGGTGTGATGGCTTGGTTCCGGTTTTGGAGTATCTCGGCTGCGGAGGTCGGCTATGGCAGTCACGGCAAGACACGGCAGTGGGGCTCGGCTTGGTGTGATTTGTCTCAGTTTGGTCGGCTGTGGTTGATTCCGGTGAGTGGTTCGGTGGCTCGCGGTTGAGTCACGGCTCAGTTGAGGGCGGAGTTTTGCTCGGTGGTGAGGTTCACGGCAGATCTGGCTCGGCAAAGGTGGGTTTCTGGTTTCTGGTAGATCTCGTCTTGGGTTTCTGGTGGGGTGGCTGAACGGCAGTGATGATGGCTGGTTTTGACTCGGCGAAGGAAGGCTCGGTCACGGTTGCTGGTTTGGTGAGGGGTTGCGGTTGGGGGCGAGGTGAATCTTGGTGATAGGCTCGGCCATGGTGGGCTTTGGGTGGATCTGCGTGATGGGTGGTTGAGCTATGGTGGATCTCGGTTTTGAGGTGATGATTGGTGGTTGGTGGATGGAAGGTCGATTTGACTCCGTGGCTGTTGAGAGAAGAAGAAGATGAATGAAATCTATCTTGGTGGCTGCTGTTTTGGGCCTTTCTAAACAAACCAGTGTCGCGACGCTGAAATTGGTCGTCTGTCGCGACGCTCGGTATTTTTTAGGGATTTTTTTTTTTTTTTTTGGCAAAACCATGTCTTGTGACGGATAAATCCATAGGGACGCCTCTTAAGAAGTGTCATTTTACTCGGCCGTCTCTGATCAACTTTGTATCTTCGTGATTTTGTCAAATTTTTATTTTGAAAATCCCGCTGTGCACTGGCTTGCTTTGTCCTGAAAAATTCCGTTTTTATTTTTCCTGCAAAACTAACACACAAAATTAAAAAGTTCACACAAAATATGAAAAATAAATTACAACAAATTGCATGGGTTGCCTCCCTGCTAGCGCTAAATTTTTCGTCTTCAGCCAGACGTGATTGAAATCCATATGTTAAGGAGGTTTCAATGTCGTTTTGGATGTCCGATTAAGGACAATCCCGTGAGCGTTGCTTTTGAAGGGTCTCTTCCAACGGTAAAGTGGCAAAAAGAATTTTGTTCTATTCAGTGCTCGTTCCACCTTTTTAATCTTTGTTGCTCCAGTAGTACCTGAAAAGAAAGAAAGAAAATTAGGAGGTCTCGTATGGTGTTTGACTTGGAATGGAAATTCCATTCTGTCAAGCTTCTGGGTGATATTTGATTTGTTCTCCCCAAAACAGCGATGTTTTTCCTGAATGCTCTGGATCTTTATTAAGGTCAGACATTTGCTCTTCTTTTTGCTCCACCTTTTCTTCATAGATGTATTTGAAAATTTCTGCATTCAGCTCTTCATCTGTCATCTGTGAAATACATGTTTCAAAATTTTCAACCTGAAAAGAAATGTTAGATTTTAGGTCTTCATCCTCTGATCTGGTTGAAATGATTAGCTCAGGTAGATCTTCATCAAACATTTGTGCAATGGAATCTCCAAGATCTTCATTTTGAGGATACAGAATTCCATCCTACCTTTTGATGCAGTTGGTAGAATTATCAGCTTCATCCTCGTCAGAATCTGAATAATAGAAATCAAATCGAGACTTTGCCGGTTCAAGTTCCTGAACTGATACCTCTGGTTGTTGATACTGCTCAGCCTCCTCCTCTGTTGAATGTCATTGTGGAAATGATTGGTACTTGAAGGCTTCATCAGTGTCATCTGAGAATGGTTCTTGAAGTATATAGTTCTAGTTTTCTGTGAATTGTCTGATCTGATTTGTCATTCTCTGTATGGATTCTGTTTGACTCTGAATTTGTGCATCAAATTGAACTGTCTGTTCTTTGAACATGTGAATCAATTGATCTTCCTCTAATGGTTCTGGTTGTTGGTAAGGATCGAAGGAAGATGGTGGATAAGATGGAAAATGTGATTCTGTGAAATGTGATGGTTCTTCGTACCATGTAAGATCTTGATAGTTCTGCCACCCTGGATGGTAGTTGTATTCGCAATAATCGCTCGGGTGGTCACCATTACATATGTCACATCTCCACATTGAATTCTGTTGAGCAAATGTAGGGTTGCTTGGTTCTGGCATCCAGTGATAATCATTGGCTCGACAACAGGCCTCAGAAAAACCGGACTGTTGCTCCCAGATGTGGGGTGTATCTTCTTGTAAGGCTCTTAATTTCTCAATCTCCCAGTACTGTTCCATTTTAAGTCACCTGAAATCAAAAGGAAGAAATAAAAATACAAATAAAAATAAAGAAAATTAGATACAAGCAAATTAGATAGCTTCAAAATTAACAACTCAAGAAATATAAGTCCCCGGCAACGGCGCCAAAAACTTGACCGGCGTAAACACACACGTATAACGCAAGCGCACGTATCATTCAAGTAAGTAGTATAAAAATATCGATCCCACGAGGACTTAATTCCTACTGTTGTTATTAATTATTGAATCTATTTATTTACAAATATCTAATTAAAGGGAGAATAGAATTGATTGCTTGATTGATTTGGTTGATTGTAGATTTGCTAAATAAATAAATAAAAAGATAAAAGAAAATACTAAGGAAAATACTAGACACAAAAATCTAAGGTTGTGATTTCTTTTAATATCATTTAAAAGATGAAGTGATTATTTTATGTTTGTGTAATAAATCAGTTTACTAACCTGGAACACTAATTATGTAAAAGCCTCTTCCGATGGTCAATTACAAATACCCAGTATAACCCAATTAAACCATATTCCTATGTCAACCACATTACCTGGATTCATTAAGTCTAAGTTCCAATTATGGCTACCCCCGCCCGACAGGTATATTCCTATCCTGTAAGGAAATCTATTAAAGGGTTATCTATCCTCAAGGAAGATCGTGGGCTATTAAGTCTAAGGCTGAAACCTAAAATCCTTATGTCTAGTTCATTTTAGATTTACCATTTCAATCTATTGGTGATCAGACAACAAGAAGCATTAAGCTTAAGATTTAATAAATAAACCTTAAATTACCCAAAAAATAATCCCTTATAAACCGGTGATATTAAAAGTCGTCACAACCTCTAATTAACTAACACATAATTAGGACTAGTAAAAACATAAAACATAAAGTAAAAATGCTGAATGAAAAGTAATTACAATAAAATAAAATGCTAAGGTAAAAGGAATTACTTTTACTACTACTAATTTAGATATCTCCCATAAAATAATATATAAACTTGTGTTGAATTTACCAACCGACCATTCTGGCGGTATCCTGATTAAGTCAAATTAAGTCCAACCAGCCATTAAGGCGGAACCAAAAATAAATTTACCAACCGACCAGTCTGGCGGTATCCGTGATTAGTCAGGTTTAAAACAGATTAAAATTAAATTACCAACCGACCAATATAGCGGTATTCCTTATTAAGTCAATATTTTAAATAGTGAATATATTATTTTTAAGGGAGATTAATCTAAATAGCAATAGTAGAAGAATTACCTTTCACCCTAGCTGAGGAAATTATTTCAACATGGTGAATAGTAAAAACTGTAAAAAGTAAAAAGTAAAAATTAAATTACTATTATTACAAAAAGTAATTAAAATAAATTACAAAACTAAAAATTAAAAAGTAAAAAAAATAAAAATTCTAGAGAGAGAAACTCTCTCTAGAGAGAGAAATCAAGAGAGAGAAAAGGTATATAAAATTCTGAAATTTCGCGCTGAATTTATAGGCAGATTTTTCACTATTCCAGCGTCGCGACTCCAAGGATCTCAGCGTCGCGACGCTGGATTCGTCGACGTGGCACAATGAGACGGCGACACGTAGCGAGGCGGCTAACTGTGCAAGCGACACGTGTCAAGGCGGCTAATTCTCAATTATTGTGATGACGTCATGCTGACGTGGCGATGACGTGGCGAGGCGGCTGACTGTTGACTTGTCGGCACAATAGGATTGCGACACGTGGCGACAGTGTCATGCTGTGATTGGCTGAGGCTGACGTGGCAAGTTGACTCGGTTGACTTGCTGACGTGGCTGATGATGTGGCACGACACGTGGCAAGGTTGACTTGTTGACCGATGATGTGGCTGATGACGAGGCGACACGTGTCAAGTCTGAGTGTCGGCAGCATATGATGTTGACACGTGTCACGGTGCATGTTAGCAGATTGGATGTGATGGCGACACGTGGCACGGCGCATTTTAGCAAAGTCAAACTTTTCAAATTGTTGACCCGTTGACCATGGCGCATTTTAGCAGAACCGGCACACGCTGGGCGTCGCGGCGCGCTGTGATCAGCGTCGCGACGCGCAGAAGACGAAAATAACCCTGTTGACGCATTTTTGTCCGGTTTTGCCCCAAATTGCCTCCAGTGCTGTCCAAACTTTATTTATCTGCAAGATAACAATAAAACACATCAAAACGTTCACAAAACTCAAGAAACTATACAAAATATTAAGGTAAATGAGTGGGAAATAGTGATATAAATACCACTCATCAAAGGGTTATCTTTTAGTGTCAAAATTTAAATTCAACGTTAAATGATTTATTAGCGTCGAAAAAAAATTTCGGCCAAAAATTTGGCGCCTAAAAATCCATTTTTGTAGTGTTTTTCTTTTATCTATGGAATGGATGTACACCGGAGTGACTGACATTACTCAATAATGAAAGTACATTGAAGTGAATGAGATGAATCCAGAATGACAGCACACCGGAGTGAGTGACATCACTCCGGAATGGAAGCACACCAGAGTGACCGACATCACTATATAATGAAAGTGCACTGGCGTGAATGAGATCACTCCGAAATGAAAGCACACAAGATTGAGTGACATTACTCCATATGAGAAACATACTAGAGTGATGATCACTCCAGAATAGAAGTACACTGGAGTGAGTGTCATCTTTCCACAATAAAAGTATATCGGAGTCAATGACATCAATCCAGATTGAAAGTACACCGAAGTTACTGGCATTACTCCGGAAAGCAAGGCCACCAGAGTGACTGACATCATTTTGGAATGAAAACACACCAGAATGATGATCATTCACTCCGTCAATCGAAAGCTTGTTAGATAAGGGCTAGTAGGATGTAAATATTTTATTTATTGGTTGGACGAGTCATGTATAATATTGACATTTATGTTCAAATAAAGATAAAATCCTCTGGTGAACGAGGACCTGCGTAGGGACCCATATGGCCGGTATATTAAGAACGGGAAATAGAATAATTTTCATATATGTTGATTAAGCGAGCCAGATACAATTTTAGCATCTTTATACTATTTCATGTTTATGGCCATCTATACTAATCATTTGCAGTAAGCAATGCCGTTTCGCTTATCATATTCGAGTTTGACTGAATTTTTGCCAAACTTCTGAGTGAAGTAATGATAAAAAAATCTGTGATTATTAATCGTAATTTCCTTTTAAAATTGAGTTTTACAAAAGATAAATTTTTAGTTTTTATCCACCATTAAAATATTAAAAAACATACCACAATTATTTTTAATATAAAATAAAATTATATAACATGATTTATGTACCACTATTTATTAATCATATTTTTTTAATTACAATATTAAAAAAAAACAAATGTTTAGGTGAAGATTGATGAATGATGATTGTCAAAAAAACCTCAGGGTAGAAAAATAATAATTTTGAAAAAGTTTAAATTTGACTGAATTTTCATTTAATGTGGAAAAAACAAAAAGCAACATTTACATTTCCGGTTCTCTTGCCTCTATACACACATGGTGATGAGATATTTCAACACAAATTTACATCCAAAAATCAGAAATCTCAAATTTTTTTTTTTAGTAAGAAATCTCATCTTTAAATACAATCTTATCTATTCTTTGACCAAAATTTTAGGCCTAAACTGAAATAGACACTCAGTTATTTGTCTGCATGTTGGATATCTGATTTTTTTTTACTGGCGGTCTGCTTTCCAACTGTCCTTTGATCAAATCTGCCTTAATTTAGAAAACGACGTAACATTCTTGAGTGGCTGCCCATTTGATAAAAAAAAGTACCGGAATTCAATTCACTTCGTGTATTCTCGGACGGAGGAAATCTTCTATGCAACGGTGGTATCACGTTATTCATGTAATAAGTCAATCATTCACTGTCACGCGTGTTAAAAATTAAAAAACAACTAAAAAATAGGTGAAAAAATTCTACATGTTATTTTTTAATTCGCTTGTGGTACCACATCACTCATACCACTGTTGCACCAAAGAATCTCTCTCGGACTTCACTTTTGTTTTTTGTTCTTTTTTATATTTAAAATGATAAAATAATTTTAAAAAACTAAATGGGACCATAGAGACATAATACTATAAATTAATAATTATATATATTAAATTTGATAAATATATATTAAATTTTTAATTAATCAATAATAATAAAATGAAAACATTTTACACACTTTTTCGGAATACAAGTAGCCAGCGAGGGCTTAGATTTGCATCATCATCTCTAGTCTCTCCTCCAACTCTCTCATGGCAGAAACCATTAACGAGAGCAAAGTAAAAGTAAACGAGGTTTCTAAAGTCACCCCCTTCTCCGGTTCAGACTCAACGGCGCCGTCCACTCTTCCCCTCACTCGTTTTGATACTCTCTGGTTCAAGTTCCCTCCTGTGGAGCGCCTCTTCTTTTATGAATTCAAAGACTTAACCTCTGATTTATTCAACTCGTTAATACTCCCAAAGCTGAAGCACTCTCTGTCCCTCGCTCTCCTTCATTATCTCCCTCTCGCCGGTAACATCTTGTGGCCTTCAGCAGCAAAGCCAGCCATCTATTACTTCCCAAACGACGGCGTTTCAGTCACAGTCGCTGTTTCCTCCAACGCCGACGACGAATTTGCCGTCCTCTCTGGAAATGGAATCCGTAACGCAGCTGACTATCATCCTCTGATTCCCCAGCTGTCGATATCCGAAGACAAAGCTGAGGTAATTGCTATCCAAGTTACATTTTTTCCTAATGAAGGTTTTTCAATTGGTGTTTCATCTCACCATGCGATTCTTGATGGAAAAAGTTCAACGATGTTTATAAAATCCTGGGCGTATTTCTGTAAACAATTACAATTCGAACAGAATCCGAGTTTTTTACCTGACAAACTAGTCCCTTGTTTTGACCGGACTGTCATTAAAGATCCGAAAGGTCTAGACATGGTGTATGTGAAACACTGGATAGATTTTACAAGATCAGACTCGGATCCAAACCCACGAAGCTTGAACGTTTTGCCTGTGAAGAAAGTTGCAGAAAATTCCAATTTGGTTCGAATGACATTTGAATTGAGCCGTGAAGATATAAAGAAACTGAGGGATAAGGTTAACAAATACAAACAAATTCATTTCTCGTCATTTGTAGTTACATGTGCTTATGTATTTGTTTGCCTTGTAAAAGCAAAAAGAGTAGACGCTAACACAACTATTAAGTTTGGGGTGGCGGCGGATTTTAGGAGCCGGTTGGATCCCCCGATTCCTGAAAATTATTTTGGTAATTGTGTTGGAGGCGAGTTTGTGGCTGTGAAAGCAAAGGATTGGATGATGGAGGAAACTGGTTTTGCTTGTGCTGTAGAGAATTTAAGTGATTACATCAAAGGCTTAAAGGGGGAGGTTATTGAAGGATCAGAGGATAAGTTTCTAGAGTTACTTGCAGGAATGAAAGAGACAGCAGAAACTGCGGGCCGGTTATCGTTTTCGGTAGCCGGGTCGAACCGTTTTGAAGTATACGGGTCGGATTTCGGGTGGGGGAGGCCGAAGAAGGTAGAGATTGTGTCAATAGACGGTAGCGGAGCTATTTCTGTGGCGGAGAGTAGAGATGGAAGTGGTGGTTTTGAAATTGGTGTTGTTTTGGAGAAGCAACAAATGGTGGCTTTTGATTCTCTCTTTGTTAATGGCCTCTAAGATATTTGAATAATAAGTGCCATAATAAATTAAAATGATGGGCTTCATCATCTTTGTATTTTCAATATTTGTATGAGGTTATGAATCAATAAGTATGAATGTGTTATTTCATTCATTAATATTATTAAAATGACGTTGATTTGAATTATTTTATTTTTAGCTATCATCAAAATGACATCTTTCTGTTGATAATTTTATCTCTATTTAATCTTATTTTAATTTTCTTGTCATGTTCCTTATTGTCACAACTACATCATTACTAATAGCCTAGCCATGGCTCATGTAGAGTTCGGATTCAAGCTTCCTCAACCAAACATGTAGGGTCAAAATCATTGCGTTTAGGAGGTGATATATCATGTACCGGATGTTTATGTCATCTCTCTCATAGCAGGTTGTGGGGCCCACCTGCTATGAGAGAGATGACATAAACATCCGGTACATGATATATCACCTCCTAAACGCAATGATTTTGACCCTACATGTTTGGTTGAGGAAGCTTGAATCCGAACTCTACATGAGCCATGGCTAGGCTATTAGTAATGATGTAGTTGTGACAATAAGGAACATGACAAGAAAATTAAAATAAGATTAAATAGAGATAAAATGGGGTCCGCTTGCTATGAGAGAGATGACATATACATCCGACATAATATAATGAAAAAATATGGATAAATCAATGTAATCATTGTGCTTACCTAATTTTTTTCGGGTTTGTCCCAAATTTGGAAATAATAATTATTACTGTAAAATATTTACACATTATACCTAAAAAAATGTAATATCCTCCGCACAATTTATGTCTTTCCTTGATCTTTCTCATTCTATTAATTTCTGTGTATATTTTTCCTGAACCAACTTATAACTTGATCCTATAACTACACTTATGGAAGCCAAAATCTTGTTTGTCTTCTAGTATGTATATGCTTCCAATTCAATTCCTAAACTGAATTAATATTTGAATGATCTTGATCTGTTGCTTTAGACTTGTCAAAATCTGAAAATTTTGCTGTTGCTGCAGTATCATCTTCAGGTTTCACAGAACCATCTAAGGAATGAGTTTCTTTCTGATGATGATTAGCTAGCCCTGCCCATAATAGGACCAAAAGCACCATTACTATTGAGAGAAAAATAAGTGATCCCCACACCATGTGAACATTTCTCTTCAATGGCTTGCAGTGTTTGTCAAGAATTTCTGAAAATGCATTCTTCACTGACTGACATTCTACTAGATTTTCCAGTTCAGGATACACATTTAACAGATTCTGAATTGAGCTTGTGTATGCCTCTACGGATTTATATACATCGTTTGTTACTGTGATGAATGCTCCATTTTCACAGGTTCCTTCAGAACAAGTAAATACTTTCAGTACCTGAAAGAATATATATCAGAATATTCAAACTCAAATTCTAGATTAGAAATGTTTGCTTAGTATATCAAATTTTGTTTTTTTCCCATACCTTCGGTATGTCTCCTATTCTAATAGTATTTTCTGGGCATAAATTTGTTAGGTATCGGTAATCTGGAGGTCCCGAAAAAGGATTGCAGATTTGAGGAATATTCGAATACAAGTTTTTTTGCAGGACTGATATGTTTGCATTCACCTGAAAATATGCACCAACAACAAAATCTAATTATCAAGCTTCAAAGGTATTGAATTGTCGCAAAAGATTATGAAGCTTTACTTGATTAACAATTCTGTAGACTCCTGTACTGAAATCGGATAGGACGGATTCTGCAGAGACCAATTCATCACAGGGCAGGATTGAACCCAATGTGCTGTTACTTGGATCGTCTTGGAAGTTTTCTAGAGCTTTACATGTATCACCTGCAAACCTGAAGCATTCCAGATTGTTTTCTGTCACTTTCTTGGCACGCAAGACATTACAGAATGGTTTGTTAACTTAAGAAAAATGAAAGAAGCAATTACTTGTGTAAGAAGAAATACACTCCGAAAAGTACCCAACACAGAAATGTCAAGATCCAGCAGATTGTAATTAGCCTGTAAACGAATATATAAACAACAGTCAAAATATATATCTACATAATATATATTAATTTATTTACAGCATAATAATTTAGTTTACTTACATGTTAAGTGCCTTTCGAAATCTCAAAACTCCAAATACTGCAAGAAAAAAGAAGAATAGATCACCATCTAATTACCACATAGATGTGAACAAATAATAATTCTCATGCAACACATACCAGATAGAGCAAGCGCCGCAACCAGATTCAGGGAAATTGTCACGGTGCTTACCACATACCTGCAAGAATAAACATATATATATAATCTCATTATTATGCCATGGCTATGATTATGCTGACAATAATTTGAATGCAACCTTAAGGATAGAAAAGTTACGCAATCTTAAGACCCTTATCAATGAGGCGTCGGTTCTTTCTAGCCTGTCTTTGTATGTTTGCTGCTTCAGAATCAAGTTTTCTTGAGGTGGAAGTAAGGAAGCCTGAAGGCACACCTCTTATAGTAGTGGTTTCCAAGCTATTATCCAATTCTTTCATTGCTCCTGTTGTGCTATATATTGTTTCTGATGCTTGATCTGCAGTATCTATGATGATCCCCACAACTGTTTTTGCTCGCGAATTGAATCTTGCATTTCCTCCCAGAACTAACCCAGATCCAACTCTGGATATTATATTTATGATCAATAAAAGAGTTGTTAGAAGACAAATATTTATTTATCGATTCAAGCTAATTGATTAAGCAGTAGCTCTGTATTGAGAGTTTAGTAAATTACATTGCCAAAATTGTGAGGAATGTGGCCAGGAGAATTGGCCCAGGGTAACATTGCTTGTAAGAATGTGATCTTTTCTTTAGCTTTCCTTTTCTTCTGTTTTTACAGCAGAAGATTTTTACTAGAAGAAAGCTTCCATATATTATTCCACCCAAAAGCCACAACAGACCAATAGCATAGCCATAAATGCCTGTAAATACAGTTGACTGCAACCCAAAAAAAAAAAGTTTACTTGCATGTAATAATATAAAATCTAATAAGTACTATATGAAAACCATTAAAATTATGTAATTCTAAATCAATTTTGTGTGGTACTGTTCTCGTAGGAGGACTCGTACTCGATCTTAATTAAGAATAAAGTGAGAAAGTTTCCACCACTCGATTAAAAAGTGATTTGTAAAAATAAAAAAGATTAAGAGAAGAAGAGAGTTACACTCCAATAATGCTTGTTGGTGATGTCATAACCTCCTCTATATTTCTTTAACTTGTTTAAAGGATCTACCCTAACAGTACCATCATCTTTCTGGCTCATGGCTTGTGAGTCATGGTTTGTTTGAAGCAAATTCCTCCTTGAGTAATCTGAAAAACAGAACAGTTTTTTATTTTTAAGAGAAGATAAAATTACTATTGCATTATCATATTCTTTACTGGCTTATTGGGATAACTCAACCTAATTACCTAAACCTACAAAACTTAACCCAATGGCTCAGGTGAATTTGTAATAACTTAATTCCTTGTTTAAACCTAACTCATTTCTGTATTAAGAATAACATAATAATAATTTTCTCATTACGTGGGGTCGGTTATATGGATTTTTGACCCATTCATTCGTCGAACTAAAGAGCAAACAAAAGCACTTATTTAAAAGAAGCAGAATAAAATTTATAACCTTGTAGAGACTCAGTCTCTGCTGTAATTTCTTTGAAATCAAGTGCAAAAATCAATATCATCAACGTTACGTATACAACAAGTCGGCTGCTTCCATGTTTGGACTCCATATTTTTGACCTGTCAAACAAAGTCATGCATTAAAGCCATTTTTAATTTCTACCTAACCCATCATACCAGAAGTGCTTCCTGGAAAAAAGCACTTCCGCGTGGCCAAGAAACTTAACACATCAAGTGAGTTTTTTAACAAGAAAACTGAATCAAACAAACAAGAATTCTGAACAGAAACTTAACAAGTTATTTAGACAAGGGAAATTAACAATATATAGCTTCATATATTTAAAGTATGAGAAATGAGAAGGGAAAAGCACTTTTGTAGAAGCACTTGTTTGCAAGCAAAGAACAAGGGGACAAAACAAAATCAGATTTAAAGGGTTTCAATTAATCATCAAAGAATCTGAGAAAAGTTGAAAATAATTATCAAAGTTTAATCAAAACAGCTTGTAAGCAATTAACAAATAATCAAACTTACGTGAACTTGAGGTTCTTGAAAAGCAGCTTCCTGTAAAAGCTTCAAAAAGTAGCTACTAGCTAGCTAGCTAGCAATTCTCTGCAACTTCGATGATGATGAACAAATGCTTAAAAGTTAAAAGTAATTTTATGCATGAACATGAACCCTATATATTAAAAGAGAAACATGCATATAAAAAATATGCATATATTATATATCTAGAAGCTTGTGACTCTTCAATTTTATATTCAAATTATGCAATCTTCTTAAGTCAAGAACCTCAACAGAAACACCTCTAGGAATTTCAATTTTATAACTTTCAAACTTCCCAAAAAGCCATTAAATATGGACAATCATATACCTACGGTGAGAGAGTTAGGATAAAATTCGGGAAAAATATTGATAAATTTAACGTTTTTATTAAGAAGTACTTTTCAAAGTTATAGAAACCAAACAAAAAAAATATTGAAAAAATAGTTATTCAACTTAATCCACTTGTATTGTTAATGGATTAGTCTGAATTTAATGCAATATCTAATTGCAACCAAAACCCTTTCAGTTTTCTTCCCCCAATGAAAGTCAAAAATAACCAACAAAGTTCCTTTTCGTCAAAGCCACCACCCTTTCGGTCAAGGATATAGTCGTCATATTATTTTATCTATTATTTTATTTTATTGAAAATTGAAAATGATGATTTGTCCACCTACGTATATTATTTTTCACTTGAAATTTTAAATTTATATAATTTTTTAATCTGAAATTTCAAAAATATATCATTTTCCTCCTAAAAAACTTATAAAATTTTAGCAAATTTCTACTCAAGAAATGAAAAATGATACATTTAAAAGTTTTCCGATTTTTTTTTTTATACTTTCACTTATTCTTGGGCGGACAATAATAATTATAATTTATCTTAATCTATTTATAGTCCCAAGAAAAAAAAATGTTAAACATTACAAGTCACAGCTTAAAAGTTAGCCTTGAACAAATTTTTATTTTCCCCATTTTCTTTTGTCAATAAAAGAAAAAGCTTAGTCAAAAAAATACCACAAAACAAGGTGGTGTATAGAGTCATCAATGACAAATAATGAATCTTATATAAATATTTTGATTCAGTGATTGCAAATTACTGATTAATGTAGCCAAATGGTGAAAATTCTTAATTCTTTTTTTTTTACTATTTGCAAAGCTAGTGGTGATTATTAAAGTTGAAAATAAATCTAATTACAATCCATACATTTTTAACCTGTCCTAGATTTTGAGGAGTCGTTATTGAAGTTTTAAAATGAGATTTCTACCGATAAAAATAAAAATATAAAAATTATATTATATATTTAAATTTAAATTATATTAGATTTAAAAAAATTTAAGTATTCCAATCTTGAGCACATTTCAACTATCCCAAAGCCACCTATGGCTTTACCTCCACTTTTCATTTCTTTCTCAATCAACTTTTCAACGTCTCTGTTCTTAATCCACACTTATTTTTTGAAATCCGCCGTCAAATCACCCGCTCCGAGCCACTACATTTGGGACAATTCTTAATCCACACAATAAACGTTAAAGATATTTTCTTCTAAAATCTTTTAAAAAATTAAAAGGAATTACTAATTTATCATTAAACTTTTATTGAAAGTTCAATTTGGGCTTAGTGGTGTACGGATTAGGAACTCACCTTGAAGTCCTAAATTTGAATTAAGGGAGTGCGTTTTTTATAAGAGTCTGGGACAATCGAGGATTTTACCTACTCCATTTAAGCTCGTAAAGGATAATTTGACGGCATGATTTCCAACCATTCAAAAAAAATTTTGAATTTGGTAGAAAAAGAATTCTCTTAGAACCACCAAACTTTTTTAGTTTTGTATAAATTTACAACTAAATTGTTACGATATTTCAGAAATTTGGGTCCACTGGTAAAAATGACACTAATTTTAAAATTAAAATGATAGTGGTGATTTGATACAAAAGGGAAAATTTGAATGCTCTAAAACACTTTCTTATAATTCATGTTGTAAATTGACATTTTCTTAACTAGAAATGCAAATATAATTACTATCATTGAAGGTAATATTGTTATTGATATGCATTTACTAAATTTGATATATAAATATAAATGGTAAACAACAAATACTTTTTTTTTTAATCGTTGGAAATTCTGCCGCCAAACCATCATTTTTCGGGTTTCAACAGAGCAGTTAAAATCCCCGGCTGTCTCAAACTCTTCAAGAAACGCACTTCCTGGATTCGAACTCAGGACCTCAATGTGATATCCTGAACCCTACACCACCAAGCCACGCATACAGGGGACAATAAACAACAAATACGATAAAATTAGTTTATTAAATTATGATTATGATGATTGTTATTATTTTAAAATTATTTTCCGGTCAATTTAAACTGCTTTAATCACAGTTAAATTTCTCAAACAAAACGGCCGTGGTTCTATTTTTTGTTTATACAAAAGAAATTTCGAGAATAAACTCAATCGTTATTCTAGAGAAATAACTTGGACAATTTTGTAAATCAAGGTAACTTATGAAAATACGCTTTGAAAGTTCATCTTAATGATTTTGACATCCACGTTATATTGAATGAAAAATAATTCCTTGTAATTTTGTCAAATAAATGCATCTATAAAAAAAAAATATTAGCTATACGTAACAATATTTTGATTTTAGGTCTTAAAACTTAATTAATAATGAATTCTTATCTATCAACTTAAGTCTCCAATATACGTGGTTTGGTGGTGTAGGGCTTAGAATCTCACATTGAGGTCTTGGATTCGAATCTAGAGAATGCGTTTCTTATAAAAGCCTGAAACAGCAGAGAGTTTTACCTGCTCTGTTTAAACCCGAAAAGAGTGATTTGACGGTGAGATTTCTAATGATTTAAAAAAAAAAAAAACTTGAGCTTTCTGACGTGGATAATTTACATAATACAAGAAACGAGATTCATGTTTAACTCACATTTATTATTTTCAATCAATTTTCCGAATAAATATGTGTACCTTATAATTATATTCTGACAATAACAAAAAAAAAAATACACGTGTGTAAATTTTAACCATCTAACGATATCCAGATTATAAGGTACGTACTCTGTACTCACACCCACAATAATAATCATGACTAATAAAATCTTCAAGATGATAATACATGAGATTCGTCTAAAACATATATATATATATATAAAAAGAACAATTTAATCATAGATTTGTCACTTGGAGGACAAACTATTTATCATAGATTTGCAGAAGATATAGATAAGAGCTTTACTAACAGAGCAAAAACTTTAAGATAAAGTCTTACGGGATGAAAATCTCATGTACGGTCTTTGAATCTAATAATAATCGTAACAGATGTCATATGGAAGCTTATAAGAATTAACACGAATCTTTGCGAATAGAAATTGATCCCTAAAATCGAAGCAATATACTCTATATACAACCTGCAATGATAAATTTGTGCCCAGCTAATACAATAAGCATAATAAACGTGTGAGTTGAGAATAAAAGCCATAATATCAAAAAAAAAAAAAAAAAGAAGAAAAACAAATAAATACACACCAAAAGAAACAATTATGCACTGATTATTGCTCTTTACCTCTTAATCTCTACATGGAATCTAAATCACCAGCTACTGCACAAACTGTTGCATTAAATTTGAGCTGTATGAGACTATCGTACCGGGGGAGATCAAATGGAAAGAGAAAGGTCAGTCAAATTGGAGAAGATATCGGCAGCTTCATTGCCATTTGCTGGTTATTTCCTCTGTGGTTGGAATTTGAGGCAGGGTCACATTGGAAGCTTGTCACGTCTATTCGATGTATCGGGGAAGAGTCACGAATGCCTTTGAATGTTTGGCGGGGGAAGGATTGTGTTGGCTAGTTCTTCATTCATTGACACTGCGATAGATGGCATCTGCCTCATTATGGCTGACATGTTATTCAGGCTGCATAAAGAATCACAAAAAAAGGGTTTTAACTTCAATAATATGCAAATGTGTACGACACGATGCACCAGGCACAGTAATAAAATGTTTCGATAAACTTGGGCAGTTCAGTGTCTAATTTCAGTTGCATACTGAGACCATGGATTTGATAGTCAAAGTTACCATAAAGGCGCGAGGGAATACAGCATTAAATAAAGTACTCAAAGAAATTAAGATGAAAGAGCAAGAGTTAAAGCAGAGGGAACACACTCATTTAGTATTCGGAGGATATTATCGCGAGTTTGGCATAAGAGACTGATATTCTCCAGAATCTGAAAACAAAAAGGAAATTCAAGAAGTAAGCTCGTTGATGACCAACAACACCAAGCGAGAATAAAACAAGATGATAATGTCTCCAATCAGCCAATCATAAACAACTCAAGTGTATTTATTTATCCTCATTACTCTATTCAAAGAAGTAAACGAAATATAATCAAGATCTTTAAGAGGAGTTGACATTCATAAATGAATGTACACAACTACAAGAGACAAGTATGGGGGGAAAGAATTTGCATTTATAATGCTTCCCAAACTAAATTAATAACCAGATGAAAGTGAAATCGATATCTTAAAACATAAGCACTAACCTTAAATGATGCAAGGTTAGAAGAAATTTGATTGAAGTTCTGTGCATTCTTCTCAAGAATCTCTCCCAATATACCACCAATGGCTGCAAACACCACAAAGCATATATTTCCAATATTACATTCCCCTGAATATTTAATGAGATATTATATACTACCAATTGAGAAATTGATGTTTCATTTTCCCACGCAAAAAACATATCACCAAATTGCCATCACGTCAACAACTATAAACACAAGGAAACCCTCAACTTGTTTTCTTTTTTCCCTTATTTATTTTCATTTTAACACGCACCTCACCACACCCCACCATAAAGGATGGCCAAACACGTAAGGTTTCCTACATTGTGGGCTTTGGGGAAGATTCAATAGCCTTACATTTTTTTTGTTGTCAAAAGGCCGTTTCCGTGACTTGGACCTGTGACCTACAGGTCATAATGGAGTAACCCTACCATTACATCAAGCTCATCCTCACCACACCCTGACATGCCAAATCTTATATTATAATAATAAATAAATAAATAAATTTCCCTCAAATGTCAATGTCAATGTCCAGGGGTCCCTTAACCTCTTGTGACAAAACCAATTGGGCTAGCCCATTCGGGACAAGATTAAGTTGATCAAGTTGCATCTATTAAACCTAGACAAGGATGAAGCTTCTTAATTCTTGAACCATAAAGTACACATGTTCTGTACCATTCAGGTTAATGAGAAACTGACTGTCCAGATTGAATCACCCTAATTTAATTGCATAATATCCCTCTATCCAATATGCAATTTATTTCCTAAGAAAGAAGAAAGCTGGAAACCAATAAATTAGTTGAGTCTATATCCATTTTCAAATATGCCAAGTGAAAAAAAAAAGAAAGAAAAGAAATCAAGCATCAAGAAGTGACAACACGATTCACAATATGTCAGGCTAGGCTCTATTCGGTGGAGGATTACCTTTATTTATTAGAAAAGCAGGAAAGAAAATTATCTTAAGAACTTAAACAGTGAGATCTTGATTCATCTAATGTAAAGTAGAACTTCTAATTTCTGGTTGTCAAAGGAAACTATCAAGAAAAAAATGTGAAGCGGATAATATAATAAAATTTACCCCCCCCCAAAAAAAAAAAAAGCAAAAAAAAAAAAAAAGACAAGGGATGAAAGGCACATACAAGATAGTGCTATGAAACAGAATAAAGATATGTATAAAGGGCTAACCTTTGTATGAAATGCCATCATCATAGCCCACAGGAATAATTGCTGATGCATATGGAAGAACATCGGCCTGGGCTGCAAGGTGAGCTGGTTTCGCTGAAGGATCAATAACTCTTTCCTAGGAATCAAAATCAAAAGATGTTCCCTAAGCACCAATAAATCTATAAATCACAATTTTAAAGTATAAATATAAATATATTAGATCAACCCTCCATCCCTCCACATTGGGCATAATGTTGCGAATTAATATTTCAGGATAAAAGTCTTCCAAATCAAATGTTATCTTCTCTCAACCTTCTAGTTAAAGCCATGGAGTTGGTTAGACAAATATCAAAAAGTATGAAACGACTTTAAATTTGACACGAGCGAAAATAAAACAGTAGAAAATTAATGCATTAGGCATTGTTTCAGGTGTATGTAGCAGTAAAATTGACAATGAGACTAACAAGATAGAAAATTTCCTAAAGAAACATTAGGGTTCATCAAAAGAATCATAAGCCTTGAAAGGCACAAAGCACCAAAATTCTATAATTTTGAAGAGGTTTTAGCAAATATAACTAACAGCAGAATTTTCATGTCACAGAATTTAAGCCTATATCATTACTTGAAATAGAAGACAAGTTCCCACCAAACAAAACTATCACAATAATTTTACAGATAAATTCATTTTGCAATGCATGTCCCCTTAGGAACTGGATCTGCTAAAATACAAAGCTTTCCTCAATTACTCAACGGCGTGTCCCCTATTTGGGAGATGGGGAGTCAGATTTTAATCCCCTCTGATAAACGATGTCTGAATGTGATAACTAAAATTTGTTGATCAAACTGAAAAAAGAAATTAAATGAAAAATACTAAAACAAATGTAATGTACAAAATATTGCTTGATTTTACCTTTTTATCTTTGTTCTTCCTTGATAATTCTTCCTTCCTTCTCTTGCTATTTTCTTTCTTCTGAACAAAGAAATGAATTAGTTAGAAAACTTGTACCACAACATCAAACAGCACTAATTTCGATCTCTTCCAGTCATTACATCAATTTATTTTCAACCCCTGCATGTTCAATAGATACTGTACGTACTGTTCCAACAGGACAACCAAGAATAACAGCGGCATGTCAAAATATTTCTGTCTATGGTATTTGACTACCATGCTTAAAGCCACTCAACTAAAACAAAGATGCTTGAGTAAGTTATTAACTACAGAATTTGCAGGTTCAAATGCAATGATTTTAATTTATTTGAAAATGAAAAATATACAGAATACACACACACACACAAGAACTACAGATCTTACAGTCATCCATCTGCAACGCAATGCTACATCCCGAACTGTTTTATTATGTAGATGCATAGCTATCTTTGCATAACGAGTTAACATTCGGTCTGATGCATATCTGCAGGGAAACAATGGCTACTTGCATTAGATAAACTGCTCATGAATGAAACGGAATAATCACAAATATTAAAATTTACACCAATACTTATAAAATTGATAAACAATAAAAACTAAACGAAGAACAACCAAAAGGATAGATTCAAAGTAACTAAAATGATTTTAAACCAAGGTATCAGCATAAACTTTGAAGAACAACCAAAAGATAGATTATTACCATAAGTAAACATTGCAGCATGACATACAAAGCAAGAGACTAAGATAATATTTCATGAGAACCAAATAATTAATACCCACAAAAGGACAAAACAACTCTTGCTCCCTCCACACTATCTTGATGCGGTACTCCCCAAGACAAGTTTCTGAATCTTCTACACATGAGAGAGATTCATTTGGAGCTATAGAACTTTCATAAATTAGGGTGAGGGAGAGGGACAGATAATCTTCACTTCTCTGATCAGCAAACAACGATAAACGTAGTGCATATGACATGAGGCAGTTTATTATGCTTCTGCTTCCCTATCCTTTCAGGCTTTGAAGTTGATCAAATACAAAGTGTCCAATAGATCCCAAACTACGCAAGAGGAACAAGAAAGGGCCATAAAAACTTGACAAACGGAAATCTTATTGCATTCTAGATTCATGGAAAGTTTTCCTACGCAAAAGGAACAAGAAAGGGCCATACAAACTTGACAAACTATGGCCAACAAATCTTGAACCCTGCACCAAATTCTAAGAATTCATTGTGGTACTTTAAACCCTATGTAGTAAATTATTAGTGCATACTCATACTCATATTCATTAATTTACAAACCTATCTAGATCATTGCAGTACGAGATACAAAGCTATAGACTAGGACACGATTTCCAGAGAACCAAGCAATTAATAGTACCCATAAAATAAAATAAACCAATAAATTATACTTAAATTTTGATAATCCAAATCAACTTCTTATATAAAACAAAAGTAAGAGACGTTACTCAAAAAATAAAAAATAAAAATGACAATCAAACTCCATTTTACTCGGAACCTCCAGAGCAAAAACACAAAAACAAAAAAACACAAAAACAAAAAAACAAAAAAACAAAAACAAAAACAAAAAACAAACAAAATATAACTACTAACTAACTAACTAAAAGACCCCATTTTAGTCTTGCCAAAGTGCTAACCAAGAACACAAAAGTTCACAAAAACCAACTGAACATAAACCACAAAAGCACCAAAAAATAACTCAAAATTAAGCAAAAGAACTCAAACCCATCAAATATTAGACAAAACCCAATTGAACCCAAAAACAATAGATAAATAAATAAACAAGAAGACTCACTGTTGAAGCCCATCTTCAAGAATCGACTGTTCCTCTAGCGTCCACTCAGAGGAGATTCCCGGATTATGTTTCAAAATCGCACCCCATCTCTCGGCCGGCGACATCGAATTGCAGTTATTCTGACTCGTTGCAGCATCAAAAGAAGAAGACGGATGGCCATGTCCCCGGCCCCTGCCCCGGCCCCGCCCCTGGCTATGTTCTTGATGATTACCAGACGAATTCGCCATGTGATTCTCAAACCTTTTTTCCTTGTTAAAAAAATCTTGCAACGCTGCGTTTAAAGATTTTAATAAAGCGATTCTGACGAATCATTGAGTTCATTAGATTGGTAATTTACTAATTTATATACGAACTTTACAAAAACCAACAAAAAAAAAATTCTTTTTTATTTAATAATTATTTACACAACACAGTGTGTTAGTAGAATACTGGCCTACTGGGAATCGTCAACAGAGATAGTGATAGATTGACAGAGAAAGAAAGCGATGTACGGAACTGAAAATGAAGGAGAATTTGAAGCTTTCAAGGTGATGAAAGCATTTATATATTTTCTGTTTTTAAATTTGACATTTTGTTTGTTTTTGGAGTATTTTCTTTCCATAATTTCTCTATTGATAATTTTTTTTTTTTTTGTAATTGTTAGAAATTTTACCGTCAAAATATCCATTTTAAATTTAAACGGAGTAAATAAAATTTTCGATTGTCATAAATTCTTACAAGAATCGCACTATTTAGATTCGAATTCAGGAACTGAAGGTGAGATACTGAACTCTACACCACCAATCCAAACCCATGGGTCATCTATCTAATTTTACACATTGACATTGTATGTGTATATTTGTATAGTGTTTATGTAATTGGCGCTTAAATCTTAATCTTATTAATTACTTAAAAGTAAAATAATATTTGTACAAAATGGTGATAAAAGGTGATAAAGATTATGATATTTTTAAATTATAAAATATTAATGTTATGTAATTAAATTTTATTACTTTTATATATATATATATATATATATATATATATATATATATATATCCTTTATATAAATATCAGTACTCTGCATAAAAAATTATGGATAAGAATCGAGATTTTCTTTTGACATGATTCATGAGAATTTTTAAATTTTTTAAAACTAAATAATTAAGTTTTTTTCCCTTATCTAATATTGTTCAATGAAAAACTCAAATTAGAAAAGATTTACCGTTATTTTGTTAACTACCTTTCTTGAAGAGAAAATAACAAATTTTGTATACAAATATTAATTTAAATTAAATAGGTTGTGCAAAATATTTTTGCCTTTAGTATTGATTAAGAATATTTTAATGATTTTTATAAATTATTTGGATCAAATACTGAGTTAAGATGTGTTAAGTTTTTTACAATCTTATATCACAAATACTTTAATAATAATATACTATTAATATTTAGTTATATTTCAAATATTATTCAACCAACACCAATCAAAAAGTTGGATACAAAACTCTATTCATTACCATACATAAATTTTCCTAGATGCATCATAGTTAAACTCTTGAAAAAAAAAAACCAAGTTCAAAATCCTTAATATTATATTATAAAATACATTACAAATTGACTTATATATACACAAAAAATATGTCTAATTTTTTTTTTAAATAATCATTAAAAATCTCACTGTCAAATCACTCCTTACGAATTTAAACGAAGCAAGTAAAATCATCGGCTGTCATAAATTTTTACCAGAAACGCACTTCTTGTATTTAAACCTAAGACCTCAAGGTGAAATTATGAATCCTACACCACCAAATCACGTCAATTGAGGACGAAATATGCCTAGATGTATTATATATAAACTAAATCTACCTATTTAATCTTATAGAGGTCAAATCCAAAAAATAAAGACCGAATCAACTCTCCAAGAAAAATAAAACCAATTTCCACAATACATAGAAACTTGAAATATAGATTTTTTTTCCTCTTATTGAGTTTGTTTGGGAAGAAAAGTTTTGTTTTGTTAATAACTCAATGTTTGTTATTTTCTCAATATATTTATTTAATTTCTTATTTTTACATTTTATTTTCAACAATCAAAGGGTCGATCTCATCAGCATTTTCCTGGCAACTTTTCTATTTCTACTTCTTTTTTTTTTTTTTCTAAAGTTTTGTTGTTAATTGGTTTAATAAAGTTATCATAAACGACATCGCATTACCCTTTATTTTTCCAGCATATTGCTAGTGTGACTCGATGGCCTTTTGCAAATTGTCTTATAGTGGGTGACTTTCATAACCAAAAAAAAAAAAAAAAAATTCATATGATTTTGAATTTTTAATTACATAAAACATAATGAGTATTAATTGATGTAAAATAATATAAAATTTTAAATCTCTTAGGGTTGTATAAAAAAAAAAACATATTTTAAACATATCATGGTGGGAGAAATGAATTATATATATTTAGAGTATCATCCTATACTATTAAAGTTTTTGTGATATTACGTTTAGATGCAACAAGTATTATACTAAATAATTATAAACATTTATGTTTTACTATTTTTCAATCAAATAATTATACACTTGTTATAATCAAAGGTTTTTTTTTTTTTTTTTTTTTAAATCGTTGGAAACCCCATTACCAAACCACTCATTCCGGGTTTAAGCGGAGAAGGTAAAATCCACGATTTTCTCACGCTCTTACAAGAAACGCACTCCCTGAATTTGAACCCAGGACCTTAGGATGAGATCTTGAATCCTACACCACCAAGCCACGTCATTTGGGAACAGATCAAAGGTTATTCATGAAGCGGAAAACCAAAAAAAAAAAAACAGTAATTTTGAATAATATAATTTTAATGAATGAAATATATAAAATAAAAATTAGGGTTTTGGTACCCCTTTATATTAAAATTCTAAATAAGATGAAATAATTAAAGGGATAATCTGAATTAGTATGAAATAATTAAAATATCATAATCAATGAAAGAAAATAATGTTGAAATCGAAAATATAAAAAAATGAAGAAGATAAAAATCTTAGTAGAATCCCAAAAAATAGGAAAAATATTAATAAATACGATTCAAGTAATTTTAAAGATAAATATGGAAATAATCTGCTGGGCTAAACCCATAGATGATCAAGTGTGACTCTTAAAAACTACGAATATCATATATATATATAATATATTCTTGACGGCGGATTTTGGTCTCAGGGTAATACGGGAATATCACCTCCGAGGGAACCCTCCTTCAACTGTGAATTTGTTTGGTTATGCGGGAAACCAAAAGCAAACTTAGCGGAAAACAGAGAAATACGCCAATCAGACAAGGTGATTTAACGTGGTTCGGTGGACTTTGAGATCCGACCTACGTCCACGGACAAGAACAGGGTGGTACTCTTTTTATTACTCAAATACACCTCTCAGGCTTCTCCTTCTTGTGATGATTTTCAGATGATGCCTTCAACTTTTTCTCCTCTTTTCTACACTCACTCTACCCTCCTATTTATAATGGTGAAGAAACCAGATTCCTATTTGTACAAGAATTCCCAATTGGAGATGGTCTCATTTTCCTATCAGGATTCCTAGTCAAAACTATTCCCTTTTCCCATAAGGATTCCTAATCAAAACTACATTTACTTCCTTTATCCTATTATGATATTAAGTTATTACTTTACCCCATTAAAGTAGGACAACTTATCCCTTTTCCGCAAGAATAGGATGCTTTATCTTCCTGAGCACGCCTCGTCATGTGCTCGGTCTTCATGAGGTCGGTCATGATAGCCATTTGAACTGAGAATGCTGTTGTCGATCTGATAATGCTCGGTCATCCGATCTCAAGTGCTCGGCCATTTAGTATAAAGTGCTCGACCTCTTACTGTCAAGTTGTCGGGTCGGCTTTAACGGTCTCGATCAATAGAGTTACCCCTTTTACCCATGTCGTGTTGTTTAAATAACATAGTGCCCGAAAAACACCATCAACATTGTCCCCTAGTTCTCGGTAACAACGAGTTTGTGAGTTGATGCCGGGAACTATAAAAAAAGATGGTGTGCTGATCGCCTTGCTGGTGGTCGCT
>SKCR01014099.1:0-44045 GCA_019454045.1 Zanthoxylum bungeanum | reverse complement strand
TTCGTCCTCATTCCTGAGGTTGCTCTCCATTCTCGGAGTTCCTCTCCATTCTCGGAGTTCTTCGTCCTCATTCCTGAGGTTTGAAGGAGCAGCTGACTGAGCGAGTCTGAGGCGGGATAGTGAGTCCGAATCTGATGAGGTGCTAATTTTGAAGGTTTTCCTCCTTTCCGGCATTCGTTATTCATAATTTCCGTAACTTTTCAGGTAATGCCTCCATACGAGGCTCATCATCAGGCTCATGTAAAAATGCAGTGTCTACAGTCTCCCCCACTTTGATGGGGCTTGTGCAGTGTGTGACAGTGACAACCCTATCAAAGTCATGCATGTATTTTTATTTACATGGTCCGTCGGCCGTTGCTAGACTTACCTGTTGTTTCGCTACTTTTACGAGATGCTTCGATCTCTGGGATTTATTCCCGAACTAAGTTGGTGAGGTGCTTCAACCACTAGGATTCATTCCCGAACCATAATGGGTGTGAGATGCTTAGATCTCTGGGATTTATTCCCGAACTGACGACGAGGCATTTCGACCTCTGGGATTCATTCCATAACTAAGTTGAGTTAATGGCGAGGTGCTTCGACCACTGGGATTCATTCCCGAACCATACTGGGTGTGAGATGTATCGATCTCTGGGATTCATTTCAGAACTGACGGCGAGGCGCTTCGACCTCTATAATTCATTCCCAAAACATAATGGGTGTGAGATGCTTCAATCTATGGGATTCATTCCCGAACTGACGGTGAGGCGCTTCGACCTCTGATCTATCCTCATTCTCGAGGCTCTTTGCTCATCCTCATTCCCGAGGTTGTTCTCCATTCTCGGAGTTCCTCTCCATTCTTGGAGTTCTTTGTCCTCATTCCTGAGGTTTCTTTCCATTCTCAGAGTTCCTCTCCATTCCCGGAGTTCTTCGTCCTCATTCCTGAGGTTGCTCTCCATTCTCAGAGTTCCTCTCCATTCTCGGAGTTCTTCGTCCTCATTCCTGAGGTTTCTCTCCATTCCTGGAGTTGCTCGTCCTCGCCGCCTTTTCTTTTTCTTCAAAGCCTGCGAACACAAATCAAAAATTGTGTGTATGCGACATGTGTGCATATATGCATGGATGCATTCCCTATTCCGATGGGGATTCTTTGTCCTATTGGCTTAATGTCATCCTTTGATTAGGCATTCCTTGCTATAGAAGGTTTTGTTCACCCCTTTAGGAATCCTTTTGGCCTTTGGTGCCCTTTGCCTATAAAAAGCTTTGGGCGCCCCTTGGCCTGCTTACAGTTTCCTTCTGCCAATTCTCCTCTGGTGATTGCTCAATTCTCTTTGGTCCTATGGCTTAAGATCCTGTTGTGTCCCTTATTCGCAGGGTGGTAGACTGGTCATCCCCAAACCTGGCTCAGCTTTCTGCTCTCCGCTACCTACACCAGGTCAATGTGGATTACGTCTTTTTGAAAGCGGCCTCATCCTTTTAGGATACTGAAAATCATGTCTTCTAATTCCCAGATTTCGAGATATGCCCTATCCCCGAGGATTTTGCTGCCATTCTCGGCTTGCACTTTTCTCTTACTACCCTTCCAGCGCTGCCGCATTTCCAATGTCAATACCTTCGGGAAGCCTCCGAAGCTTTCCTTTGATGTCCTGAAGATGCGGAAAAGATACTGCCTTGCGCTTCATCCATTGAGTGACAGGTTCTTCTACGTGTATCTTCCAAGGTAGAGGTAGGGTCCCGTCCCTAGAAGAGTGTAGTCTTATTCTGTATCTTGGCCCAATACCTCTTAGTGGGTTGTGATAGTACGAGAGTCAAGTATTTTTTAATTGCACATCATCGAGGGAATCCGATATGGTCATGATCCTTCCCCCGTTATCTTGGCCGAGACGCTTCATGGTTTAGACAGGATAAAGCACCATCCTGTAAGCCGGTTTCTTGGGAGTCCCATTGTCTTGCAGGTTCATCCTATATTTTGCCTAAGCTGTCCTTTTGGATTTTCAACTTAGCGGATTACTTTTTATCTTGCCTGAGATGCCTTTTCCGGTTTTCAACTCAGCGAGCTATTTTTTTTTCAGATCTGTCCTCATTCTCGAGGCTCTTTGCTCGTCCTCATTCCCGAGGTTGTTCTCCATTCTTGGAGTTGCTCGTCCTCATTCCCGAGGTTCCTCTCCATTCTTGGAGTTCTTCTCCTAGATCTTCTGACTTTGGTACAACATCTAAGGAACAAAAGACGTGATTTGTAATTACTTGACTCTAATCTTTCTCAGTTAGCTGGGATTTATGAAATCTGTGAACATCTTGAACATTTATTTCAATAAAGGCGTTTACATTACTTCTTAACATATATGTAGGAAATAATGAACTGCATTGCAAGGATACCCCTGTCGCTAACTGTTCCTCATGGATTTTACAATTAACCATTTTTCTCACTCACTCATGCTGTATATTTTGCTTGGGTTGTCCTTTGCGGATTTTCAACCCAACGAGCCTTTCTCTCTTTTTTTTTATGCAAAATATTATTTCAGCCTGTCCACATTGATGGGCTCGATAAACTCGTTCCCTTCCAAATCTGACAGTCTCACTGCCCCATTCGTCATCACCTTCCTGACTAGATAGGGCCATTCCCAATTGTGCCTGAACTTTCCCCTTGGGTCCATTATCAGTGGCTTCGACTGCTTGAGCACTAAATCACCTTCTCTGATCTTGGTGGGACACACCTTCTTATTGAATGCCCTAGCCAACCTTTTTTGGTATAGCTACATGTGGTATAAGGCATTTATCCTTTTCTCATCCAGTAGTGCTAGTTGTTCGAACCTCTACGAGGCTCATTCATGCTCAGGAAATCATGCCTCTGTTAGTACCCGTATTGATTGTATCTCTATTTCCACTGGTAACACTTCCTCCATCCCATAAACCAAAACATAGGGTGTGGCTCACATTGTCGTTCTCACCGAAATTCTATGCCCCCACAGGGCGTACGGCAATTTGTCAGCCCAATATTTATAACTTTCCGTCATCTTAGCGAGTATTTTCTTTATGGTTTTTTTGACCGCATCCACCGCCCCATTATCCTGTGGCCTGTAAGGTGATGATTTGTGATGCCATATCCCATACTTCTGCAACATCGCCTTTGTTTCTCCCTGAAATTGGACTCCATTGTCCGTCACTATGTGATGTGGCATTCCGTATCTACATAGTATGTTACGGGCTATGAACTTGGCCATCTGCTTCACCGTAACATTACAGAATGACTCGGCTTCCACCCATTTCAAAAAATAGTATACCGCCACTACTATGAAGCGGTGTCCATTTGATGCATGTGGCCTGATTTCTCCAATCATGTCAATACCCCACGCTGAGAAAGACCATGGTTCTGACAGTCCGTGCAATTCCATAGGCGGTAGCTGGTTCAAGTTTTCGTGTGTCTGGCAATCGTGACAGTGTTTCACCAGCTTTGCACAGTCAGCTTTCATGGTCGACCAGTGAAATCCCTGTCTCACTATCTTACGAGACAAATTCAATCCATTCATGTGCGGTCTATATACTCGAGCGTGCACCTCTTTCATCATATTTTGAGCCTCTTCTTTTCTTAAAAATTTCAGCTGAATGCCATTGGCCTGTCTCTTGTACAGCTCCCCCCAAACTCACATACTGGGAAGCCAATTTCTGAATGGATATTCTGTCTTTCTTGCCGGCTCCTTTTGGGAATTATCCACGTTCTAGATACTGCAGAATGTCGTAGTACCACAGCTTCCCATCGTCAACTTCTATTTCCAAGATTCTCTCTATCTCATAACTGGGTCTGCTAGCTGTTGTCAGCACAAGGGGTCTCATTACCAGTTTTTCTGGGTTTTCCCAAGTTGCAGCTATGGTGGCTAGTGCGTCCGCTATTTGGTTATCTTCTCATGGCAAGTGCTGGAATTTACAGTCGGGGATAACCTTTGCCAACTTCCTGAGGTGGAGTAGGTAGGGTCTCAACCGGTCTTCCATCAATTCCCATTCCCCACGAATCTGTCAAACTACCAACATCGAGTCTCCATAAACTTCTACGTCCCTAACTCCTAGGGCTATTAGTGCTTTCAGTCCAAATACACGTGCTTCATATTCGGCCATGTTGTTGGTTACTCCGAAAGTCAACCTTTTGGCCATAGGTAGGGTTTCTCCTTCGGGGGTTACTATCACAATTCATATTCCAGCTCCTTTGTAATTCATCGCCCCATCGAAATACATTTTCCACCGCTGGACCGTTATGGCTTGAACCTCATCGTCTGGGAATTCGAACTTATACTGATCTCCTTCCATGGGTTGTAATGCTAAGAATTCCGCTACAGCTCGCCCTTTGACTACCTTAGAGGTGAGGTATTCTCTATCAAACTCCGTCAGAAACACCAACTATCTGCCCAACTTCCCTACTAGTGAGGGTACTGACTGCAAATACTTTAAGGGATTCTCCTTTGCTACCACTTGTATCTTATAGGATTGGAAGTAATGACACAACTTTCGGGAAGCCTATATCACTGCCAAACAGATCTTTTCCACCTCTTGATAGCGGGCTTCATACGAATGCATATTCTTACTGAGGTATTAGACTGCATGTTCCACCCCTGTCTCATATGCCTGTACCATCATCGCCCCCATCGCTTTGGGTTCTATGGCCAAATACAACACCAAGGGTTTGCCCGACCTTGGAGGTTTCAGGACGGGCGGTTTAACTAAGTATTCCTTGATTTTGTCAAAAGCTTCTTGACATTGCCTATTCCACTCCACAGGCTGATCCTTCCTCAATAGCTTGAAGATGGGCTCACATACTAATGTTAGCTTGGCAATGAATCAACTGATATACTGGATTTTCCCGAGAAAAACTCTAACTTCCTTTTCAGTCTTTGGTGTGGGCATCTCGGTAATTGCCTTGATCTTTTCAGGGTCCACTTCTATCCCTCCCATTCCTACCGTATGCCCCAATAACTTCCCGGATGTTACCCCAAACACACACTTCTTGGGTTTGAGTATGAGGTTGTACTTATCGACCATTTGAAGGAATTTCTCCAGCACTTCTATATGTCTGGCCCTCGTCTCTGATTTAACCATCATGTCATCCACTCATACATCAATCTTCTTATGCATCAAGTCATGGAATAATGTAGTGGCCATTCGTTGATAATTGGCTCCCTCATTCTTAAGTCCAAACGGTATCACCTTGTAACAATATATACCCCACTCAGTGATGAAGGCAGTCTTATGCTTGTCTTCTTCGGCTATGAAGACCTGGTTATATCTTGAGAATCCATCCGCGAATGAGTACATAGCAGATAGAGCCGTGCTATCAACCAACACGTCTATGTGAGGTAGGGGAAAATCATCTTTTGGGCAAGCTTTGTTAAGGTCCCTATAATCCACGCACATTCTGACCTTTCCATCCTTCTTCGGTACCGGCACAATGTTGGCTAACCACTTAGGGTACTTCACCACCTCTAAGAAACCCACATCTATCTGCTTCTTGACTTCTTCCCTAACCTTTTCGGCCTATTCTGGCCTCATTCTTCGGAGCTTCTGTTTTATTGGTCTCATGTTCGGATAAGTTGGTATCAAGTGCTGGGCAATACCCCTGTCCACTTCTGGCATGTCTTCATAGGACCGGGCGAATACTTTTACATATTTTATTAACATTCTCTCTAATTCTTTCCGCTCATCAGAGGTAACCTCACTTGCAATTGAAATTTCCTTGGGGTTTTCACATGTACCAAGATGAAATGCATTTGTCTTTGTTGAGTCAATGTCAAATATGCTCATGTCATGCATAATATGATGCAGACTAACAGGAAAAGACTCGAGTAAGTAAGCAAAATCAATATCTTTATTATTAATAAATGGAGGATTACAATCAAATAGGTCAGGAAAATAAACATCTTCGTAACTTGCAGTCTTGTCTTCTTCCGTCTCCTTACTTTCTTCAAACGTCAGATTCTCCAACTGCAGTAGTTCTTCTTCCCATTTATCTTCCTCTTTTGCAACTTCCTCTGCCTTTTTTTCTTTTCCCATCACATCCTTGAAGATCTCGAATCCTGGTACTATGATCCTATTGACATCTACGGGTTCAGGCTCTCCTTGATACCCCGTGGCTTTCACAAATTATTCCATCAGCTTCATCCTTTTTTTCTTGGTCTTTGGCTCATTCCCATCGGATTCATACCCCAATCCTCTCTTAGTGGTCTGTCCCTTGAAATCTGGCAGTGCTCTTATTCCCCGGCCTCTAGCACTCAAACCTGTGCCCGACTCATATTTCATTATTTCCATGATTCTAGCCACTTTAGGGTCCACCCATTCTTCAAAGTTTTCCGCCACTTGGAACCTTATGAAAGGCTGTATGTCTAAAGCAGCCACAACATTGTCTACTTTAGCCCCTTTGGTGACGACTTCCTCTCCATGCGGGAACTTAATAACCTGGTGCAAAGTGGATGGCACACCCCCAAGTCTATGAAACCATGGCCTCCCCAATAACAGAGCAAATGTAGCTGGGATATCAAGCACTGTGTACTCCACCTCGTCTTCTATCGGGCCCACTTTTACTATTGTGACAAAAGTACATTCGACTCCCCGTTTGCTATTGTCATATGCTTTGATAGTCATGCTGGAGGGGCTTAAATCTGTTGTCCACATACCCAACCTCAACAGAATCTTCAAAGGGCACACATTGATAGATGATCCATCATCCACAATCACACAAGATGTCTTCTTGCCTCTTACTTCCGCTTTTATGAATATCGGCTTGTTGTGATTCCTAGGATCTCCGACAAACCCACTGAACTCATCACTGAAATATATTGTCGGAGATGGACCCTAGGATCTCCGTTTCCATTGAACTTGGCCATGTCAGGCATCTTAAACTAGGGAGGCAGCTGTTCTTCGAAAGTCATCGCATCATAGTTTAATAGATCTTAATGTTTTCCCTTCATCTTGTGGGTAACTGACTCTACTTGTTCTCTGAGTTTCTGTAACTCTGCCTGAGGCCCGGCTATCTTTCCAGCGGCACACTCAGCCATGTCATCATAAAAAACATTGATTCATTCACTCACCCTATTTGGGGGCTCCTCACGCCTTCCATCCTCGTTGTTTTCTATTCCCATTGTGCGGGGTACTGTCAGATTGGCCACAACGTTGGTCAAAGCTTGTAGTTGCTCGGTAATTTTGGTGATGTTGGTCTCCAATTGATCCATGCGGGAACCTTCGCTGCCTGACACATCCATGCTTGCTAACCTCTTCTTGACAAGTCTTCTTTCTTCTCTAACCCAACAGATATCTATGATGGCTTTTAAGATAAGGGGTCAGCATGATGCGTGTATGCATGCGATGCGTGAGATGCATGAGATGCATGTGGTTATCAAAAAAAACATATACCTTTCCGACCTTATTCCTCCCACACTCGTGGTAAGTCCATTTCTGTACTAGGTACAGCTCATTTTATGCATCAATATGGGGTACACAAAATTGTTCTCTCCTACGCTACAAGGGTGAACCTTGGCTACCTCAGTCCCTTTTCATCAGTAAAAGAGAAAGACCGCACATTTACAAGATTGACTAAGCCTATTATGGAGATCGTGCCATTGTATAGAAATGATGAATTGGGCCCTCGGTAATAACGATTGTGGCGGAGACGGACTTGGAGATATCCAAAAGTATACAAATATGCCATAACAAGGCGTACCCTTCCTGGATGAAAGCTAGTGCGGATATCGAACTCATGCATCTGGCATATTCGGATCATGTTTGGACCTTCTAAGCCCATCAAGGTTTTCATACAAGTTGGCCCGTCATCATTTTAAAGCGTTCAATCAGATTATCGAGAGGTGTAAACTTGTCCCAGTTGAAAAGGCCCAACAGGTTTACCCTTTTGCGATAAGGTGGCTAAATAACTTCAAATGATATGGGGGCCAAACACAAGGTGGCCCATCGTTACTTTGAAAACTTTTGGCCCAATCATCATAAGATGCAAACTCGTCCCAGTTTAAGTGGCCCAACAAGTTCGTATCCTATGAAGAGAAGCCCAAATGGATCCAAATGATAATAGGCCCAAACACAAGAATGAGGGGTAGCTTCTATATGACACATAACTATGGTTCGTATGTGGGCTTACAAGGGTATGGACAAGGCTCTCATTAGCGAAGGGTTGCACACAACTAGGTCTCCCCACTCAAGGGTTCGAGCGACCAAATGAGTGCGCCTTTTTTGTACCCTAGGGTACATGCCAGCGAGTGATGGTTATCATCACATAACGATCCGCCGCCTTGAGTGAAAGTGACTTCACGATAAATGATGCCATCATGGGGTAAAAAAGGTATGTAAAATATTTGAGACTTGGTTAACCAAAGCCAAAGCCACAGACACTACAAGGCATTGTTTCGGGGCCGATTTTTTATCCCCAATGGAGTCGCCATCTGTAGGAGTGAAGCGGGGTTTACCACTATGCCAATGATATTCGGCGACCAAGACACTGTTGGGCTTGCAGCCCGTAGAGAGTACGGATTAGCTCGCGGGGGACTAAATCAGAGAATGAATGAGTCGCCACCCATCGTGAACTGGGAAAGATTTAAGGCCGCACTCACCCCTCGCAAGGGAAGACCTCAAACCGTTGGGTTCGGAATGGTCCCTTACTTATGCCAGTATAATGTACGGGTTCACACAATGGTACAGTCAAGTCTTAACGCAATTCACTCATAAAAGCGAATAAAAAATGTAATAACTCACCCAACCAAAATAATAATCACAATAACATAGTTCCAAAAGCATATTAAATTAAGAAATATGAGATGCGGTAATGAAAATTATAATAAACAATCAAAACTAGGAAAAACGTCAATAAATAAATATACGCATATGGGATGTAACAATGCTAAGACGGGAGAAAGCATACAATAATACCAATAACGACGTCAACACGCATATATGAATATTTCCCGAGTGGCACATGGAGTTGTATCCCAAGTACAAACCGCACTACCGTCCATTCAAATTCGGCTACGGAATTTACGTCTGGGTTTCCATCCAATATTCCGCAAGGGATAATAACACACATAATCATCAACGCAATGTAAACGGACATAAAAAAATATAACCATGCATGTACGAATAATTATCAACATGAACAAACATAAACAAAATAAATGTGAAATAATGAAATAACAATAAAAATGTATAAATAGATAAAAAAAATAAATAACAAAATGCCAAAGGAGAAATGTGGCCAGATATTTGGCTGTTTTTGATGTAGGACTTCACATACCCGGCTGGACGTATAAAAATAAATATGGTAAGGGTGCCCTCAGGTCTTACCTTTTAAGTTGTTTTCTCGGAAGTGCGTTAGGCCGTTGCTGGAAGGATCTCTGGTTTGCTGGTTGGCTATTTCTAATTGCTGGTTCGCTATTTTTGGTTGATGTTTCACTGTTTCTGCTTCTGGTTCACTGGTTCTCGCCTCCTTCACGCTGCTGGCTCGCTGTTCACGTCCAGGTCTGCACGTTTCTTCTCTCCAGTTGTTGTTTCTGGTTCACGGCTTTCCATGTTTCACGCTACTTTTGGTTCACGGCTCACTGGTTTACTGGTTCATGGCTCACTGTTTCACATTTTTTTTCTCTTGGTGATGCCCCCCTTTTTTTGTCTTCTGTTTTCGGTGATTCTCATCTTCTCTTTTATTTTTTTCGGTGAAGCTCCTAGGTTTTTTTTTTCACAAGTTGCCGCCTCTAGAAGAATAAGAAGAGTCTCCATTTTATAATGATTTGAATGGATCTCTAAATAGGGAAACAAATCATGTTTATTTGGGATTATATTATCAAATTATTTTGGGAATAAAAATCTTGTAAATTTTGTGGTGAGGAGATCTCAAATCTTGTTAAATTAGTAAGGATGAGATCCCAAAATCTCATTAAATTGGAAAGTGTTGATGCTCTCATATTTGAATATTATGCATGGGGTTTTGGGCCGCGTGGATGGGCTGCATGGGAGGTCCGAAGCTAAGGTTTGAAGCAGCAGCTGGCTGAGCGAGTCCGAGGCGGGCTAGTGAGTTTGAATCCAATGAGGTGCTAATTTTAGAGGTTTTCCTCGCTTCCGGCATTCGTTATTCGCAACGTCTGCAACTTTTTAGGTAGTGCCTCCATACGAGGCTCATCATCGGGCTCATGCAAAAATGCAGTGTCTACATACACTTAAAGGTACAACCTGAGGGCTCCAAAACCATAAATTTGCATCTTATTTTCCCAGTTCAATGACGTTGTATATCTTACCGAACATACAATTGTCATACAGAAAATCCAGCCACTTAACTGGCTACATCGGGCCGTGTATATTTTCTTCCCTATGGTATATAGGATGAAAACCCAAACATAAATTCGATAGCCGATTTCGAATGGATGGTAGTATGGTCTGCACCAGGGATACAACTCCACGTACCGCTTGGAAATAGTTACACATGTCTTGTTATTACTTTATCATCATTATTGATTGTGTGATTACTTTAATTGTTTTCTCGCTCTAGTTCCATTATTATCTTACCATGCATGACCTTGCGCTTTATGGTTGTTGGTTTTATGCAAGTTGTGCCTTCTGTTATGTATTATCATATTATGTGTTTATGTTATATATGTTATATAAATTTTATTGTATGTGACTACATTATAATACATATGGATCCTCTCTTCGACCTGGATATTATACTGGCATAAGTAAATGATCATTCCAAACCCAAACGGGTTTAGGTCGGACCTTGCGAGGGGTGCAATGTGGCCTTAAATCATTCCCAGTGTCTTATACTGGATGGTGAGTCATTTATTCTCTGGTTAGTCTCCAATGGGCTATCCATGCTTTCTATGGGCTGCGAGTCCAACAGTGTCGTGGTCGCCGAAGTCATAGGCATAGCGGTAAATCCCTATTCGCTTCTACAATATGTGAATATTTAATGTGTATTTGACACACATTAGGGCCAAAATTTTAATACAGATGTCTTACAAATAATGATGTTTTAGAAATATTGATTTCAAAAGCTTAAGTTTTATGATTTTTGGAGGAATAGGGGAAAAACTCATCTCAGTATGTAACTTGACTCAGATATGGAATTGACAGTTACAGATATCATGTGCACATGCAGTTCAAGACTAGGGATGGCAGAGTCTAGAAGGTAGCATAAATCTTCACCCAGACTCCAGATTTGTGGCTTGGGGGACGGCGATAGGTAATGTCCCAAGACCACCAGATTTCAGGGCTATGGAGACGGCGATATGTAATGCCCCTAGACCCTAAATTCAGGGACAAGATACTAGCATGCATTGGGGGACGACGATACGTAATGTCCCAATATCATGGATTTGCACACCTGGCTCTGGTTAGACGTATGGGGGGACGACGATACTTAATGCCCCCATGCGTCAGGTTTTTCAGCAGACATTCAGATACAGGCTTACAGAAAACAGGTTTTCAAAGACAGATTTTCAGAGATGTGATTTTCAGAAAGACTAGTTTAATGAAAATTTTCCAGAGAAACGGTTTTATGGAAAAATAGTTGTTTTCATAAAGAAAGAAGTTACCAGAAAAAGTTTCAGAAAAACAGATTTGAAAAGTGCTTTCAGGAAGGTTTAATTTTTCAAGAAATATTTTCGATTATAGAAAATGAACATTTTTATAAGTATTTCAGTTTTCGTTTAAAATTGTCGACTCACTAGGTCATTCAAATTATCTAACCCCCCTCTCCCGGTTCCATTGTTTTGTAGGTTACCCAAAGGACGAGCTTGAGAGGATGGATACTGATGGCAGTAACTTGGGTATTGGTTCCACCAAGTCAAGTCTGAGATAAATTTCAGTCAAGTCAAGTAAAATCAAGTACCAGCTATCTATATAGTAAAATTGTGTTATAAATATTCGTGTATAGAGTTATTAAGAAATGTGATGTTGAGTATTCAATTGTGTGTACTATTTTATATTCTTTATCGTGGATTTGGGCAATGGTCCATATATGATTTTATGTTTGATAAATGAGTATCAGTGTTGTTTATAGTTAGAAAGTCAGAGGCTCGGGGGGATAGTACGGCCTATTCCCTGCCGGTAGCATCTCGTGGAGGGGGATGTTATAAAGATGGTATCATAGCATGATCTAGGGAGTCAGTGACAGCAGTGGGCAGAGTATTGGGGTCTTGTATACGTAGAATGCCCGAGATACTAGTGTGAGGTACTACCTCTCCAGTATCTGATCCTCGAGTACGTCTTCAAGTTCTATAGACTGGTTAGTAGGAAATTCCTAAGTTATTCGAACTTTTTTTCCAGTACGAAAACCATAGTTCTTATACTAGTTGGAAATCCTTCTGTCATTACCCTGGTTCATTATTCATCCTCATGAAGATAGACAATAAGTTTCTAAGAATTTTTCACTCCGGGGAGTGGGAAGAGAAAGCTAGAAAGAAAAGTAAGGAATGATACATAGATGTTCAAGCAATTAGAGACAGTAAATGGGAGAGATACATAAATAGATGATAAAGAGAACAATAGAACTTATAACAGTAAAAGGAATATAGCAAGTTTGAGTAATAGTAAGATGTCGAGAAGACCTAAGTAAGGTTCATTTTTTTTCGTGAGATTTCTTCCTTCCTAATAAATACTCATTCCCTCATCAGAAAAATCCTCATGTAAATCCAATAGCCCTAAGTACCTCATATAAATAGAAAGCTTCCCGAGTAACGAAGGACAATCAGAAAGATATAAAGAAACAAGAAATGAGGATTAGTTTTGGGAGTTCAAATAGTTAAAAGATGCCAAAAAGGATGAAGAGAATCTAGATCCTCAAACTCAGGCTCGCAAGAAAATAAATGAAGATCGTAAGCAGATACGATTACTCACCTTAGCCCAAGTAACCCGACATAGATACGACCCTAAGCTACCCGGATTCTCACCCCTTAGTAATATCAGTCTACGAAGCTGTTTTGAAGGAGTCTAACTCATACCTATCTTATATTAGTAATAGACTCCACCAAGACATAGAATATCGGGACAAGGAACATCGACATCCATAGAGATGTAAAAATCTTGTCCCAGCCAGTGCCATCATAGAAAGAGATAATCGTACAGAAGCCTAGTTTGCATAACACCATATTCTAAGACAGATGTAGTGAATTTGGAAGAATGGTTTACCCAGAAAAAGACCAATGAGACTTTTAAGGTCAGACAAAAAAGAACCCAACCCAAGCTGATATGAACAAGTTCACAGTACTAGTGAGAATCCATATATTAGACCAATACCAGTAGGAACACATGTAAGTTTAAAAAGAGCAGACCTATGAGAATTTAATACACTAATAAGTTAGCAAAAGTACCAGTATGGAAAGTAGGACAAAGTACCATAGCTGTGATCCATAGCAAGAGTAGAGATCCAGAAGGAAACTCAAAAGACAAACAACCAATAACCTCAGCAACACAACCTAAAACCAATAGATAGAATATAGAAACAATTCAGAATGATACAGTTTGTGACAAGGAAGTTCAGTGCATATAGTAAAAAGAGATAACGTAGCTTAAGGATGCTAATGGAATAGAGATCTCAGAATGGTTTATGAAGTTGTGGAATTTTGAGACCTGAAGTAGTCATTGCCATCCCAACTGAACGGATGATAAATTTTCCTCCTAGTAGCTCTACTGTAATTAGTATATAGGCACCTAACCATACCCTTACCAAGCCTAGATCATCAACAATGATGTAGATTTCCATATCTCTATAGAAAACATGTATCCACTCCTCAGCCTAGGACCCAATAAGGTTCTGGATAAATAAAGAAGAGTGTCGGATAGGATGAACATATCATGAGATAGTAGAACAGCCCAACCAAGAAGCTCAAAATGACCTAGATAATGATTAGAAGATAGTAATATTCTAAATGAGATAGAAGAGTTTGAAGTCATAGTAAGTCAAGCCAAATCTTGAAGTCATCGTTGAAATGAAAGCCTTTAAGGGAGTAAAGGCTCAAAAGAGCGAAGGAACCAGAGAGGGTGATTCTCAGGGATATAGTATATGATTTATAAAGAGCTTGCATTGGGATGGAAGAACTAGTAGGAGAATAACACTTGAACCAAAAGTTTTAGTGGAGATGCCCTAAACAATCAAAGTCAAGAGAGTTTCAAAATGAGTAAAGACGTAAGGAGTTCAAGAAACTGAGATATGAGGAAATTTAAGAAACAGGGTAAACTTCGTAAGAAGGAATAACAAAGAGAGCATAATAGGACTTTGAGAGAGAGTGATTATTAAGAAGGTTCTCAGTAAAAAGGTAGTAAGATCAACAGACGAAAGATAATCAGGAGTATAGTTGAAGGAGAAAATTCAGATAGTACCTAGAATAAGTACCTTAGTGTGGAAGCCAATACCATCAAACACGGGAGTCTTAGGCTTATAGATTGTTAGTGTTCCTAGAACATGCCAAGATCATCTAAGAGTGATTCATGTGTGAATTATCAAGAGAGTTGCGGAATAGTCACATTGATTGGTTGAGGAGATTTCAAAAATTCCTTCTTTGTTAGATGCGTTGGAAGCTTCGGAGCTTGAGATCGAGTTCCAAAATCTCGGGTGAGTCTCCCTATCACCTTCTTTTGACTCCTTATATGCTAGCAAGAACAAATTTTGAAGAACAAAAATTTCTTCCATGGAGAGAGGCTCACAGTTTTTGTGAGGTACAAGAGAGAGGAATAGTTGTTTTCAATTTCCAAAATTGGTGTGTTATATTTTCCAAAAACTAGGTTGGTGTAAATGAAAAAGAATTCATTAAATGCAAGCCAACTACTCACATCAAGCTTAAGACATTTGATGTAAGTTGTGGGTCCCACCACAATTAAATTCCAAATTTAAGTTGGCTTCTCCAACACACTTTGGGCCTGGGTTCGTTTAATCAGATTAAACAAACTTTCCGTCGCGATGTAATTAAATCTAATTTAATTAAATAATAATGCCTTGCAAAATTATTATGGAAGTCGCTTACGAATTAATTCTAAAATAATTCGTTCGCTTGAATTAAAATCTAACTTTAATTTCACTTTGAAATCTAATTTCATTTAATATATCTAATATATTATTTTAGCCCAATTAAATAAATTAAATAGTAAAATCTAATTTCACTATTAAATTTACTTTACCGATTAATTCTAAATTAATCGCGTTCTCTCCTCTTGACGAAATTAATCTCAGATAAATTCTCGACGCAATTAATCCCAGATTAATTCTTTCTCTGTTAATTAATCCCAGATTAATTCTTGCCATAATTAATCCCAGATTAATTTTCTCTCTCTCATAATTAATCACAGATTAATTCTGTTCGAGTCAAACATCATTGGTGAATCTTTGGGAGGCGACCCAAGAGACCCCTGGATATGTTGGCAGTAAATACGGTCATCGGACTATCCGAATACGTGCGTACCCAATACCACGTCTTACTGATTTACAAGACATGGTTGGCTTCTAGCAAAGCACCGTGCCTACCCAATTCTCCAGAAATATTCTTTAAAGGAATATATAATCTTTGTCAGGCGTAGTATACGTAGTATTACGTATTACGATCCAGTATCGATATCACATGCTAGGCCTAGGACTGGAATTGTGTATGCCCCTTACGAAGCATATATCGGATATCTGGAAACTAGTCTCTATAATCGGATAATCATGACCTAGTCATATTATCCCGATGACTGCAGTACTAAAGAGTACTAGTTCTGTATCCATGCGTGATCATCATCTCCATATGACTGAAGTGATACTTCCATCTTGACATCACACCCAATACACTACGATTCTCAATAAACCCAGAAGAGGCGTACACAGAACCTGTTAAAGTCCTGGACGACCAAAACCAAAGCGTATTGATTGTCGCAAGTACTAGCGATGCAAGTCTCAGGTTAAGACCAAATACACCTACCTTGATGCGGATTCCCATAGACACATAGTCATACTACCAATGGGATTCCGCGGGGTCTATCCAAAGCGAAGCTGTTTCCGTACCATCGGTAAACACAACCTCCTATCACACTTGCATAAGTATCCAATACTTAAATATATGAGAACTATGTTGTTACGCTTCCATAACACGCATAAGTGAAATACTAGTCTATTCCGCATTATCGATGTCCAATCTCGATAAAACTACGACTAGGGATATTTAATTATTAAACCGTTATGGATTGATACTGTCTCATATCTTATAATCCGGAACTAAACATAAGGACTTTTATAATTTATATATTTAAGTAATCAAATTACAAAATGATAAAATGCAATTTCCATTGCTACATAGTTAATTTGTACAAAAACCACAATGTCTTTTTCAAATAGTGACGCTATGGGTCATAATTGTCTAACAATCTCCCACTTGGCCTATAGCCAGTCACTCAAGCATCTAATGTTGGATAGTTATGACCCATAGCGTCACTATTTGTACAGATCATGGTGTTGTTGTACAAATTAACTATGTGACAAAGGATATTGCACTCTTATCATTTGTGATTTGATCACCTAGATGTATAAATGATGAGAGGTCCTTGTGATTTGTTCCTGGATGGAGAATGATATGAGACAGTATCAGTCCTCGAAGGATTAATCATTAAATATCCCTAGTCGTAGTATTATCGAGACTGGACATCGATAATGCGGAATAGACTAGTATTGCACTTGTGCGCGTTGTCGGAGCACAACGACATAGTTCTCATATATTTAAGTATTGGATACTTATGCAAGTGTGATAGGAGGTTGTGTTTACCGATGGTGCAGAAACAGCTTCGCTCTGGATAGACCCCTCAGAATTCCATTGGTAGTATGACTATGTGTCTATGGAAGTCCGAAATCAGGGTAGGTGTATTTGGTCTTAACCTGAGACTTGCACCGCTAATACTTGCGACAATCGGTATGCTTTAGTTTTGGTTGTCCAGGGCTTTAACCGGTTCTGTGTACGCCTCTGCTGGGTATATTGAGAATCGTAGTGTATTGGGTGTGATGTCAAGACGGAGGTCTCACTCCAATCATAGTGGAGATGATGTCACGTAGGATACGGAACTAGTGCTCTTAAGTACTGCAGTCATCGGGATGATATGACTAGGTCATGTTCATCCGATTATAGAGACTAGTTACCAGACATCTGACATGTGCTTCGTACGAGGCAGACACATTCCAGCCTCAGGCCTAGCACGTGACATTCGATACTGGATCGCAATACGCAATACTATGTATATTACGCCTGACATAGATTATATATTCCAGTAAGAATATTTCTGGAGAATTGGGTAAGCACGGTGCTTTGCTAGAACCCAACCATGTCTTGTAAATCGGTAAGCACGTGGTACGAGGTACGCACGTATTCGGATAATCCGATGACCGTATTTACTGCCAACATATCCAGGGATCTCTTGGGTCGCTTCCCAAAGATTCACCGATGACAGTTGTTTCGAATTAGAATTAATGTGGGATTAATTAAGAGGGAGAATTAATTTGGGATTAATTAAGAGAGAGAAAATTAATTTAGGATTAATTGAGGTATTATTTAATCTCGGATTAAATGTGTTCGGAAGGGAGAGAACGCGATTAATTTGGAATTAATCGGTAGAATAAATTTAATAGTTAAATTTGATTTTTCTATTTAATTTATTCCTATGGGCTAAAATTAATATATCGGATATATTAATATGAATTGGATTTCGTTACGAAATTAAAGTCGGACTTTAATATGAACGAACGAATTAATTTAGAATTAATTCGTAGACGACATTCGTAATATATTTGGAGGCATCGTTATTTAATTAAATTAGATTTAATTATTTAGCGACGAGAATTCGTTTAATCGGATTAAAAGGATCCGAGCCGCGACAAATGTTCGTAGAGACATTTGAATTTTGAATTCAAATGTGGGGCCCACTTTAATGTGGTAGTTGGGAGGGTAGTTGGCATTTAAGCCAATACCACTTGCTTTTTATCTACATGGTTTTGGTTTTTAGAAAACCAAGACCCAACTACCAAGTTTGGGTGAAAAGGGTAAAACCCTTTTACCAAAACTAACTCTCACACACTTGACACACTTGTAACACATTTTGGAAATGAAAAACCCTAAAATCCTCTCAATTTGGGCATGAGCTTCTTGCCTTCCTCTCTTTGATTTTGTGGCAAAATCAACAAAGCTAGCACTTGGAGAAAATAACTAAGGTGATAGGGAAACCACTTCAAGAGTTGGAATCATCAACAAAGGAAGGATCTTGGAGATCTTCCTCCCAAACTTTTAAAGCTCAAATCAATTCAATGTAAGTAATTCCGCAACTTATAAAGAATTTATGAACATGTTTTCATGCTTATTAGATCCTTGGCATGTTCTAGGAACACTTACAATGGTATAAGAGCCATTTTAAGCATGAAAATATTAGGGTTCATGAGAATAAAATTTGGGGCTTTTATGTTTTGAGCATGATTTCTTCAAATTGATGATTTGAGCATGCTTAGATTATGTTAAATTTGATTTGTGCATGATTATATTTGAAATAAATTGATTGGATCAAAAATTTTAAAATCTCTTAGCATGGCCGAATGTCCTTCACAGTGCACTGCAGTTTTTTGATTTTTGTAACATGAAATGATGTGTTTAAATGCATGTTTAAATGTTGATTGTTGGTTTGATTAGATTAGAATCAAAGTCAACAATGTTTATGTTAAATCAAAGAGCATGTTGAGCATGAAATGATGTGTTTTAGCTTCAATTTGTGTTAAGCATGAAATGATGTGTTTTGGCGTCAATTTGTGTTGAGCATGAATTGATGGATTAAGCATGATTAATTAAGTTAATTGGTATTTTGGAAATATTGAGTTTAATTAATTAATCATGGCTAATACACTTTAATTAAAATAATTGTGATATTTGGAATATTATAATTATGTTAATAAGTCTTTAATTATGAATTGGGCTAAAAGTGTGTATTTGGGCTTAATAGGCTTGGTTTGACTAAGTTTGGTTTTGGACTTTTGGATTGGATCCAATTGGGCCCAAAACCAATTCCATAAAGTCCAAATATATCACTTGACCCTTTAAAGAATTTAATTGGGCCTAATGGGCCTAAATTAATTTGTAGGCAATAGGGTGATTCCTATTGGGCCTTGGCATTTGGGGTTGATCAATTATGGCCAAAGCCCATGCCTAAGAATTAATTAAAAGCTCATTGGACTTTAATTAAAATGACATTGGATGTTATTGGGCCTTTGAGACCCATTAAGATTGGTTGGAATCCAAGTCTTTAAGGCTTATAAGTAAGTGTATATATTTAATTTGGAATTAAATTTGGAATTAGTATTGAATACAAATAAATTGGATTTAAAGTTGTAGTTCGATATAATTCAAGAATACGTACTTTAAGTATTTATTCTTAAACGAGTTGGACTCGTGCAAATCAAATTGTTGTTGAACATTGGACGGTCATTAATTCAAAGATTAATTAATTGTATTAGATTGATTGAATAACATGATTTGTATGAATACATGAATGTGTTGTATGAATAATGTATATCAGATGGATATTAGAAGGGCGAGGGTAATTTTGGAAATTGTAATAAATTTAGAATTTATTTAAATTGGACCTGCGTGTCCAGCCTTTTATCTCCTTATTCTTTGTATTTCTCTTCTCACCAATTCCCCTCAATGTAAATGAGGTGTCTTCACTGTATTAAGTAATGGGTAGAAGTTAGAATAGTTCTAGCCGGGGAGAGGAAAGGGAGTGAGACCTTAACAAAGATAATAAATTGGTTGCCAATTTGCACGCGAAAAACCCTCACAACATATTAAGCGTTTTTCCTTCCGTTGAGTGATTCTTACTCAAGATCCAAAGTTGGCATTGGTTTGTTGGCCAAAGTCAAGAACTTTGTCAATTGCGGATGTGTTTGAATCATGAGAGTTTTGTTCCATATCGTGGTATTGTCCAAGTTGTGATTTGTTGGCCAAAGTCAAGATCAATTCTTGTCCATCGACATTGATTACGAAGCTTTCCATGGTCAATGGGTTCCGCTTAACTGGGATCATTAAGTTTGTTGGCCAAAGCCAAGGCTTAGTTGATTCAGAGGAAAAATGTTAGGGAATATATTGGATATATTGGTATATAAGATATATGTTTCGGACTTGGATGTCCACCTACTGGATCTAGGAATTGGATAAGATCCAATTGATCTTAGAGATCTACCTAGTTAAGTATCATACAATTTGTTGGCCAAAGTCAAGATTGTGTGTTATTTAACAAGATCCTAGCCCATTAGGAAACAAGGTTTCCCGAGTACTCAAAAGAGGGTTAAAGGCTCGCCGAAAAATAGTGGGAGGCAAGTATTAGATTTGCAATATTCATTTAGTCACTTGCCATACGCGCTCAGTCAAATATCATTCGTCAAATAAATTAGATGTTAGTTAGACTAATATTTAATAGTTGTTTTAATTAAACAGTTGGACTGTATTCAAACTACTTCATTTATAGTTGATTATAAAATTGGATTATAGTAATCAATATATTTGAACTTTACCCTTCATTCATAGTTGATTATATAATTGGATTATAGTAATCAATATATTTAAATTTTACCGATCATTTATAGTTGATTATATAATTGGATTATAGTAATCAATATATATTTGATTTTAACCAATAAAATTGTAATTAGTTATATAGTTAGACTATAGTAATCATTACATTAGATTTTACCTTCCCGAAATCGTTGATTTAATAGTTGGACTATTAGAATCAAGATTAAACTAAAAGATTAGTGTTTAAAACATAATCCTAGGGAAAATGTTTTTAAACGACTTTAATTTTCAAATTGGGAATAAAATTTCAGGATGGTCCTGGAAACTAATAAGTTACTTTATTTGAAAAATAAAATAACATATTAGGCCTAAGCCCAGAGTTAAGCAAATAGTAGAGCATGATCTTTGGAAGATTCATGTGATGATAACTTTAGTGCTTAATCCATTATACTTGTCAAAAGGACTCCTTATTTTCTTAATCAGAACTAAGGATTAGATCCTTAAACTATGATGAAGAAATTGAAGGATCTTCATAGATCTATTCTTAGATCTTAGAAGTATTAAATTGCAATAATTAACTCTTGGAGAGTTAATGGCTATGCTCAATGAGCCAAAGCCAAAGTTTGCAATAGGGCAAGAAGCGCAAGGCGCATCTTACTTCGATATTCTAGAAACCCAAGGCTTGGCCAAAGGCTTCTGGAATGTTGAAATGGGCAAAGGCAAAATCATTATAATCTTCTAGGAAGATAAAGGACATATCCCAAAATGTCTGTCTAAATTGTGGCAAACGGAGTCATTGAAGCGTGACTGCCGTATGGACAAAGTAGACATAAAGGAATTGAAGATGAGCAAGGCTCTAACTTCAAATATGTTTGTCATAAAAGTGTACACTACTAGTATTAAAATTGGATTTTAAATACTAAGTGTGATACATAAATATGCATTGATGTGCAGAATCTGCTATGAGCAGGATACTGACTTCAATTGAGATTAATCTGCGAATCAGAAACGGGACGAAAGTCGCTGTTTTACCATAGATACCTAAGTTTAGGAACTACCATTCGGGTGTGTACTTAAATTAGGAAACTGTTATAATGTAACTAGTTTGACTAGAAATATTATCTCTATATCGAGTATAACTCGTTGCGAGTGTACCTTTATATTCTAGAACACTAAAGTGTTTTATTATATAAAGATGATATTGAGATAAACACATTAGATGTGAATAACAGTGTTTTTATATTTTGAATATGAATAAATCTCAAACATATAACATGACAAACAAATAGCTCAAACTGATTTGATCAGAAGAAACTTAGTTGTGGCAGTACTGTCTGGGACACATTAAACAAGAATCGTATATCCACACTTTTGAAGAGTGGGTACAAGGACGGATTTGATTCCACTCAAATAAGTCTACGAATCTAGTTTATTAGGTAAATACCTTTTGCTTGGTGAAAGTGCAAGAACCACCGATCTCTTAGCCCTATTCATAGTGAAGCAAGTGGGCCCATGTCTAGCTAGGCTAGAGGTGGATATGAATATTTCGTGACCTTACGGATGTGGCATCGCGTTATGGTTATGTTTCTTTTGAAACACAAATCAGAAACTTTTAGAGTTTCGACACGAAATAGACGAACAGATCGGCTAAAGTATTAAAACATCACGGTTTGACCATGATGAAAATACTTAAGCAGTAAGTTTCTCATATACTTGAAAGAGTATAGTATTCTTTCAATGAGGACTCCTCCCGGAACACGTCAGTTTGACGGTGTGTCCGAACGGAGAAACAAATTTTGTTGGACATGATAAGGTTAATCATGAGTCGCTCTGAGCTACCATTTTCCCTCAAAAAAAATAAGCATTAACAGTGCAATACTTATTTTGAATAAGGTTCCATAAAAATCTGTTCAGATTTTCATATTAGATATGAACAGGAAAGAAACTGGTTTTCTCTCACTCCTGATATTTGGGAATGCTAGGCATACGTTTGGATGATACCAAACTAGAACCCAAATTGGATAAGTGCCTAATGTAATTGGTTATCCTAGGGAAACCAAAGTATAATACTTATACAAATCACTAAGAGAACAATGTGATTGTTGCCACCATGTGGTTTTTCCTAAGGATTTCCGATATGCAGTGGTAAGTGGGAGGATAGTAAAACTCGATGAAGAATCAGAGTTATACTGTTCAAGGCACCAAGTCCTTAATGGAACACAAACAGTTCATCAAGGAAACTATACCAATAATCTTCGAATACACAAGAACAACGTAGGTCGGAGAGAGTCAGAAACAACCTGGGGTATGAGTTTCTGATCTCACCTCATAAAGATGTCAATCTTATTGAGGAATACGAACTGACTACGTATGAGGAAGTGATACAAGGTATCGACTCCCTATTATGGCAAAGTGCCATGAGTCCGAAATGGATTCCATGTATAACAACTATGTTTGGACACTAGTTATTGTACCGCAAGGCATTGTGCCTATTAGTACTATATAAGTCTTCAAGGAAGACATACGTGGATGGCAACATAACAACATACTAAGCTAGGCTTGTAGCCGAAAGATATCATTATCAACATTGTGTTGATTACAACGAAATCTTTTACCTGTTGCCACGTTAAATCCATTTGGATAATGCTTGCTGATGCTGCATGTTTCATTTATGAAATATGGCAGCTGAACTGAAAAATCATTTTCCTGAAAAGGAAACCTTTTGGAGGATGTTTACAACATCCTGGCGGTTTTGTCGTACCAAAACTAGCAAACAAGGTTTGCGGGTTATTCGATCCATGTTTGGATTGAAGCAAGCATTAGGTTCTTGGAATTATCGTTTTGATGTAATCATAATGGTTTATGATTTAATTCAAAACGAGAAATGATTCTTGTGTATATAAGGAGGTTAGTGGGAGCGCACTGAAAGTGACTGTCCTAAATAATGATGATATGTCATTTCTTGGAAATGATATTCCCATATTACAATCGGTGAAAGCTTGGCTTTCATGAAAATTCTCCGTAGAATTCTTGGGAGAAACAACCTTTATTCTAGGAATAAAGGTCTACTAGGATAGATTTAAAATTGTTAACACTCTCTGAGAACTCGTACATTGAAAAATGTACGTGACCTGGTGTCCCATACGCTTTGAGCATATGGAGTCACAAACAGGTCAATCCAAGTGATAGTCACTGGATTGATATTAAGAACATCCGTTAGTATCTTAAAGAACTAAGGATGATGTCTTAGACTATGGAGAATGATAACTTGAAGTGACTAGGATCACTGCTGTAAGTTTCCTAACCGATAAAAACAACGGTACAATATAGTTTGAATAACGGAACAATGAGCTGGAAATCTTCCAAGCAAGATGATGTTGCTGAATAAACAAAAAATGCGGGTTATTGCTGCTGCTGAGGCAGCAATAGAAGCCATCTGGGTCATTAACAAATCTAATTAGATTAGATATAGTCTCATTAGCAGCTGAGCTAGGCTACAGCGCATAATAAAGAATTAATGGTCTCATCAATGATCCAGATATATACTTCGACTATTCATCTGATTCGTTCGGATCATACATCATGGCGATGTGATGATCAAATGAATTGCATCAGACGATAATCATACAAATCCGCTGACGAAAGCCTTTCCTCAGCAGTTTGAGTGAACCGTACATAGTTCGGGTGTAAGACACTCGAGTGACTGGCTATAGGCCAAGTGGGAGATTGTTGGACAGTTATGACCCATAGCGTCACTATTTGTACAGATCATGGTGTTGTTGTACAAATTAACTATGTGACAAGGAGATTGCGCTCTTATCATTTGTGATTAGATCACCTAGATGTATAAATGATAGGAGGTCCCTATGATTAGTTCCTGGATTGAGATGATATGAGACAGTATCAGTCCCGAAGGATTAATCATTAAATATCCCTAGTCGTAGTATTATCGAGACTGGACATCGATAATGCGGAATAGACTAGTATTGCACTTGTGCGCGTTATGGGAGCACAACGACATAGTTCTCATATATTTAAGTATTGGATACTTATGCAAGTATGATAGGAGGTTGTGTTTACCGATGGTGCAGAAACAGCTTCGCTCTGGATAGACCCCTCGGAATTCCATTGGTAGTATGACTATGTGTCTATGGAAGTCTGAAATCAAGGTAGGTGTATTTGGTCTTAACCTGAGACTTGCACCGCTAATACTTGCGACAATCGGTATGCTTTAGTTTTGGTCGTCCAGGGCTTTAACCGGTTCTGTGTACGCCTCTGCTGGGTATATTGAGAATCGTAGTGTATTGGGTGTGATGTCAAGACGGAGGTCTCACTCCAGTCATAGTGGAGATGATGTCACGTAGGATACAGAACTAGTGCTCTTAAGTACTGCAGTCATTAGGATGATATGACTAGGTCATGTTCATCCCATTATAGAGACTAGTTACCAGACATCCGACATGTGCTTCGTACGGGGCAGACACATTCCAGCCCCAAGCCTAGCACGTGACATTCGATACTGGATCGCAATACACAATACTATGTATACTACGTCTGACATAGATTATATATTCCAGTAAGAATATTTCTGGAGAATGGGTAAGCACGGTGATTTGCTAGAAGCCAACCATGTCTTGTAAATCGGTAAGCACGTGGTACGAGGTACGCACGTATTCGGATAATCCGATGACCGTATTTACTGCCAACATATCCAGGGATCTCTTGGGTCGCTTCCCAAAGATTCATCGATGACAGTTGATTCGAATTAGAATTAATCTGGGATTAATTAAGAGAGAGAATTAATCTGGGATTAATTAAGAGAGAGAAAATTAATCTAGGATTAATTGAGGTATTAGTTAATCTCGGATTAAATGTGTTCGGAAGAGAGAGAACGCGATTAATTTGGAATTAATCGGTAGAATAAATTTAATAGTTAAATTTGATTTTTCTACTTAATTTATTCCTATGGGCTAAAATTAATATATCGGATATATTAATATGAATTGAATTTCGTTACGAAATTAAAGTCGGACTTTAATATGAATGAACGAATTAATTTAGAATTAATTTGTAGACGACATTCGTAATATATTTTCGAGGCATCGTTATTTAATTAAATTAGATTTAATTATTTAGCGACGAGAATTCGTTTAATCGGATTAAAAGGATCCTAGCCGCGATAAATGTTCGTAGAGACATTTGAATTTTGAATTCAAATGTGGGGCCCACTTTAATGTGGTAGTTGGGAGGGTAGTTGGCATTTAAGCCAATACCACTTGCTTTTTATCTACATGGTTTTGGTTTTTAGAAAACCAAGACCCAACTACCAAGTTTGGGTGAAAAGGGTAAAACCCTTTTACCAAAACTAACTCTCACACACTTGACACACTTGTAACACACTTTGGAAATGAAAAACCCTAAAATCCTCTCAACTTGGGCGTGAGCTTCTTGCCTTCCTCTCTTTGATTTTGTGGCAAAGTCAACAAAGCTAGCACTTGGAGAAATCAACTAAGGTGATAGGGAAACCACTTCAAGAGTTGGAATCATCAACAAAGGAAGGATCTTGGAGATCTTCCTCCCAAAATTTTAAAGCTCAAATTCATTCAATGTAAGTAATTCCCCAACTTATAATGAATTTATGAACATGTTTTCATGCTTATTAGATCATTGGCATGTTCTAGGAACACTTACATCTAATACCTGAACTATGTACATGTCGCTCAAACTTTTGCTGAGGAATAACTTTCGTCAGCGGATCTGCAATGTTGTCCTCTGATGCGACCTTCTCGATCTTCACATTGCCACGATGTATGATCTCACGAATCAGATGGAAACATCGAAGAACATGCTTGGATCGCTGATGAGACCGCTGTTCCTTAGCCTGCGCTATAGCCCCGTTATTGTCACAATACAATGGAACAGGCTCAGCTGCTAACAAAACTACTCCTAATCCAATTAGGAATTTACGGATCCAAACTACCTCTTTTGCTGCTTCAGCTGCAGCAATGTACTCCTCTTTTGTTGTTGAATCGGCAACAGTCTCGTGCTTGGAAGATTTCCAGCTTACTGCTCCGTTATTCAAACAAAACATGTACTCGGATTGTGACTTGCAGTCGTCTTTATCGGTTTGGAAACTTTCATCGGTATACCCAGTTACCTCAAGTTCTCCATCTCCATAGATTAAGAAAGCATCCTTAGTTCGTCTAAGATACTCAAGGATATTCTTAACCGCCATCCAGTGACCATCACCTGGATCAGCCTGATAGCGACTACACATGCTCAAAGCATACGAGACATCAGGTCGTGTACATATCATGGCATACATGATCGATCCGACTACCGAGACGAACGGTATCTGACTCATGTTGTCTCTCTCATCTTGAGTTTTAGGACACATGTCTTTAGATAGAGTGACACCATGTGACACTGGCAACAGTCCCCTCTTGAACTGATCCATGTTGAATCTCTTCAACACTTTTTCAATGCACGTGCTCTGGGAGAGTCCAATCAGCTTTCTAGATCTATCCCGATAGATCTTTATTCCCAGAATAAAGGCTGCTTCTCCCAGATCCTTCATGGAGAATTTTAATGAAAGCCAAGCTTTCACCGATGTTAACATGGGAATGTCATTGCCAATAAGCAATACATCATCAACGTAAAAGATAATAATGTCAGTGCACTCCCACTAACCTTCTTATATACACAAGGATCATCCTCATTTTGAACGAAATCATATTCTTTTATGATCTCATCAAAATGTTGGTTCCAAGAACGCGATGCTTGCTTCAATCCATAAATGGATCGATTTAACTTACAAACCTTGTTTGCAAGTCTTGGTACGACAAAACCGCCAGGCTGTTGCATATAAACATCCTTCAAAAGGTTTCCGTTAAGGAAAGTGATTTTGACGTCCATCTGCCATATCTCGTAATCGAAATATGCAGCTATAACAAGCATTATCCTAATGGATTTAATTATGGCAATGGGTGAAAAAGTTTCTTCTTAATCGACACCATTTCGTTGACGATACCCTTTTGCTACAAGCCTAGCTTTGTACGTTTGTACATTGCCATCCATGTCAGTCTTCTTCTTGAAGACCTATTTGTAACCAATAGGCTTTACGCCTTCTGGTGCATCAACCAGTGTCCAAACTTGGTAGGTGTACATGGAATCCATTTCAGAATTCATGGCATCTTACCATAAACAGGAGTTGATACCTTGTATCGCTTCCTCATAAGTAGCCGGTTCGTCTTCCTCAATAAGATTAATATCCACATGAGGTGAGATCAGAAACCCATACCTCTCAGGTTGTTTTCTGACTCTCTCCGACCTACGCGGTTCTTGTGTATTCGAAGATTATGGTACAGTCTCATCCCTGATGAGCTGTTCATGTTTCGTTAAGGATTCTGTGCCAGGAACAGTATCACTCCGATTTTCATCGAGTTCTACTTTCCTCTCACTTATCACTGCATTTAGGAATTCCTTCTCAAGGAAAACCGCATGTAGAGCAACAAATACTTTTTTCTCTTGTGGGTGATAGAAGTAATATCATTTGGTTTCCCTAGGATATCCTACAAATAGGCATTTATCTGATTTGGGTTCAAGTTTGGTACCTTCCAAACGTTTGACGTATACCCAGCAACCCCAAATCTTCAGGAATGAGAAACCCGGTTTCTTTCCTGTCCATATTTCATACGGAGTCTGTTGAACAGACTTTGACGGAACCTTATTCAAAATAAGTATTGCACTGTTCAATGCATATCCCCAGAAGGAAATAGGTAGCTCTGTGCGACTCATCATAGACCTTACCATGTCTAACAAAGTTTGGTTTCTCCGTTCGGACACACCGTTTAATTGCGGTGTTCCGAGAGGAGTCCACTGTGAAAGAATACCATATTCTTTCAAGTAATCAAGAAACTCATTGCTTAAGTATTCCCCACCACGGTCCGATCGTAATGTCTTAATACTTTTTCCGGTATGTTTTTCTACTTCGTGTCGAAACTCTTTGAATTTCTCAAAGGTTTCTGACTTGTGTCTCATAAGATACACATAACCATAACACGATGCATCATCCGTAAAGGTTACGAAGTATTCATATCCACCTCTAGCCTGGCTAGACATGGGCCCACAAATGTCACTATGAACAAGGGCTAACAGTTCGGTGGCACGTGCACCTTTACCGCTAAAAGGTGACTTATGCATTTTGCCTAATAAACAAGATTCGCAGACGTCATATGAATTTGGATCAAATCCGTCCAAGTACCCACTCTTCGAAAGTGTGGATATGCTAGTCTTGTTAATGTGTCCCAGACGACAATGCCACATGTAAGTTTCATCTTTGTTACTTAGTTTAAGCCTTTTGTTTGTTACAAAATATGTTTGAGATTGATTTATATTCAAAATATAAAGACCATTATTTACATCAGCATTGCAAATTTCCATATCATTTTTATACATAAAACACCCAGTGTTTCTAAATACAAAAGTATACCCACATTGGGATAACATAGATACAGAAATAATATTCGTAGTCAAACTAGGTACATAATAACAGTCTGTAAGTTTAAGTACATGCCCTGAGGGCAGTTCCAAAACAAAAGTGCCAACGGCAAAAACGGCGACTCGTGTCCCATTTCCAAGGTCAATCTCTCCTGAGGCCAGTCTCCTGCTAATCTGCAGATCCTGCACATCAGTACATATATAAGTACCACAACCAGAATCAAAAATCCAATTTTTAAAACTAGTAGTAGACATGTTTATTTCTATAACAAACATACCTGAAGTCGGTGTCTTGCCCGCTTTGATTTCCTTCATGTGTTCCTTTTACTCGCGGCAGTCACGCTTCCAGTGACCCCGTTTCCCGCACTGCAGACATACATCTTGGGATTTATCCTTACCCTTCCCAGAAGGTTTTGACGATTTGACCTTGCCCTTCTTCTTCTTCTTTACACCTCCAGTCGCCTTGGGCCAAGCCCTCGGAGTCTGAGATGTTGAAGCGAAGTGCGCCTCGCGCTTCTTGCCCTTAAGGAGCTCTTTTTCTGCTTCGCGCAGTGTGGACATCAACTCTCCAAGAGTTTGGTCTTGGTTCAACATATTGTAGTTCATGATGAACCCACTCTAAGTGTCGGGGAGAGACTGTAGGATCAAATCTACTGAAGTCTCAGCCTCGAAGACAATGCCCATCTGTCCGAGCTGCTCAATATCAGCAATCATTTGTGACACATGGTGCTCAACAGACGTACCCTCTGACATGCGAGTGCGGAAGAGCTTCTTCTACTATATCTTTGCGATCTAAGATTAGATCGGTGAAGATCATGCAACTTCGCCATCATCTCATAGGGATCCAATCCCTTGTTTTGACGACGGAATTGCGGAGTAATAGCAGCAAATATTACCGATTGAGCAGTCGCATTGTCATCGCTATGAGTCTTCCAAAGCTCTAGTTCAAGCAACTGATCAGGTCGGGGTTTAGGCCCAAGAGGTCTCTCTATAGTGTAGAGCAACTTCTCGGATCCTAGAAAAATTCTGAGATTCATATCCCAGTCTTGAAAGTCTGTGCCATTAAAGACATTATCGCCCATGACAATATCCCTAATGCTTAACATTCTTGTCATCTTAACCGCAACAGTCAAACTATTCGATTAACGATGTATGGGTACAATCTAGCTGTTACAAGAAAAATAATAATATATTAGTCCAACTAATAAAAATAATTGACGAAATAATTTGAAAGCGCGTAAAGCTAAGTATTCGAACGAAATTGCAAATTCAATACTAGCCTCCCACTATTTTTCGGCGAACCTATAACCCTCTGTTGAGTACTCGGGAAACCTAGTTTCCTAGTGGGCTATGATCCCGTTAAATAACACACAACCTTGACTTTGGCCAACAAGCTGTATGATATTTAACTAGGTAATCTCTAAGATCAATTGGATCTCATCCAATTCCTAGATCCGGTAGGTGGACCTCCAAGTCCGAAACATATATACAATATATATGCCAATATATCCGATATATTTTCCTAACCTTTTCCTCTGAATCAACTAAGCCTTGGCTTTGGCACAACAAGCTTAATGATTCCAGTTAAGCGGAACCCATTGACTTTGGAAAGCTTCGTAATCGATGTCGATGGACAAGAAGTGATCTTAACTTTGGCCAACAAATCATAACTTGGACAAGACATACGATATGGAACAAAGCCTTCATGATTCAAACACATCCGCGATGGACAAAGGTCTTGACTTTAGCCAACAAACCAGTGCCAATCATGGATCTTGAGAATGAATCACTCAATGGAAGGAAAACACTTAATATTTATTGAGGGTTTTTCGCGTAAATTGGCAACCAATTTATTATATTTGTTAGGTCTCATCATACACCCTTAAGCATGCATTCTAAAAGCATAATAAGGCGCGAAAATAAAATAATAATGATATGCGGATGGATATCTCACAGATTGTTCCTAGAAAAAATCACTCATTTTCCTCTCCCCAGCTAGAACTATTCTTACTTCTACCCAATTACATAATACAATTAAAGAAACCTCATTAACATTGAGGGGAATTAGGTCAGAAGAGAATTACAAAGAATCGAGAAATAAGGTGGACACGCAGGTCCAATTTAATAAATTCTAAATTCACAACAATTTCTAAAAATACCCTTTCCCTTCTTATATCCATCTGATATACATTATTCATTCAACCCAGCCATGTATTCACATAAAGCATATTATTCAATCAATCTAATCCAATTAATTAATCTTTGAATAAAGTGATCATCGAATGTTCAAACAATGATTTGATTTGCGCGAGTCCAACTCGTTTAAGAATAAGTACTCAAAGTACGAATTCTTGAATTATATCGAACTACAATTTAAATCTAATTTAATTTGTATTCAATACTAATTCTATATTTAATTCCAAATTAAATAATTGCACTTTTAATGTGCCTTTACGACTTAGATTCCAAATCTAATCTAAATGGGTCTCAAAGCCCATTAAAACATCCAATGTCATTTAATTAAAGTCCAATGGGATTTCAATTAATTTCTTAAGGCATGTACTTTGGTCAATATGGGTCAAACCCAAATACCAAAGCCCAATTAAGGAATCACCCTATTTGCCAAGAAACCAATTTCGGCCCAATTAAACATAAAAGGCCCAATAGTTATTTTGGACTTAATGGAATGGTTTAGGCCAATTTTGGATCAAATCCAATTGACCTAAACCAACTTGGCCCAACCAAGCCCATTAGGCCCAAATACAACAATTAAGCCCAATTCCAAATTAAGCCCAATTTATTAATTCTAAAATTCCAAATTTCATAATTTAATTAATTAAAGTGTATAACCATGATTAACTATTTAAATTAAGATTTCAAAATACTAATCTAATCAATTAATCATGCTTATTCATCATCAATTCATGTCCAACATTATTGAAACAAAAATAATCTCATTCCATTCTTAAAGCTCGCGACATTAGTAGGGATTTTATATCTGATTCCGATATCAATCCGATTGAATCTCAAATCATATTTCCCAAGTCTTTAAACTCATCCAATGATCAAAAGAACAAAAAATACCATGACTTTAGGGAGCATATAGTATTCGACCATCATATAGCGTTTGGGGAAAATTAATCCAATTCAATTGTCTTCAAATTGATCATGTATAACTCCAAGTTATTAACATACAAGCATACTCAAACAAACAATTTGATTAAAACATGCTAAAATCAAATTTACCCAAATTTTAGTAATAAACCCTAATCAATTTCATGTTCAAATAGGCTCAATGATACCATTGTTGGGTTTCTAAGTTGTCCCAAGATCATTTTAAGCAATGAAATCAAGTGAATACTCAAAGAAGAATAGCGGAATTAAACTTACTTTGATATGATTTTAGAGGTGTTGAACACAAAAACTTTTGCTCCTTTGAGAAGTCTCCAAGTTTCCTCTTTGAAGTAGAAATCCAAGCTCCAAGCTTAATGGTGATCCCAAGCTCAAAGGTTGGTTTCCCTATTGTAGGCATTGCATTTTTGCATACCAGCCCAATGATGAGCCTCGTACGGAGGCACCACCTTTTAAGTTGCGAGAGTCGCGGGAAGCGGACGACGGAAGGGAAAAGTCAGAAATTGACGTTTTGGTGGATTTTATTCGCTCGTTTTGCTTCGGGTTTTGTCGTCGCATTTTCGTTTCAAAATTATCTTTCGCTCGGAACCTTATCCTCGCTCTTTCTCACACCTTCTCTCTCTCTAACTTTCCATGCTTGTGACCCTTCAACTTCCATGCAAAAATAAAATTCACCACCAATTAAATAAATTCAAATTAAATTAAACCATTAAAAATACCAACCAATTAAATAATAACTTAAACAAAAAAAATAATAACAAATTAATAAATACACAAAATATTAAACATCAACCACCTCTCACTTTAAACAATTAATAATCAACAAACACAACAAATAATAATCAAACACCAAGACAACTCCCTGCCACCTTCCTTTTTTTTTTATTCAACAACACACATGCCCTTCCAAACCAAATGCTCCCCCCCCACCCACGTGAATCCTTCAAACCAAATCTCCATTTGTCAACAAAATCCTTATCTCCACCGATTTGCTCTCGTTTTGTACCCCTTGATTGCCCTTCAATCACGCTTGGAAAACACCCCACACGGAACAAACCATCATCACCAACCTTCAATCATTCGGCTTTGATCTGGATCTTCTCGGTTGATCTCCCTCATCATCCATCGGGAATCATCCCCTCTCGGCATTTGGGCAGCTCACCACTCTTCTGGACCTGATCACGGCATCAAAAGGGAGGACCTTCTCGACTGGGATCCTCAATAATCATCATCCATCAAACATGAACCAGACTCGGCTTCATAGCCTCTCTTCATCTCAACGCCCAAGATCAACTCTCTGAACCAGTCCCTCACCCTGGCCGAATCATCCACTGCCCTTCACTGGCCATCAACACACTCCACGACTATTCTCAACTCATCCTCACCATCCATTAGCTCGGCAGCCCTTCTCCACTGCAAACCTACAGCCCCTAACCTTCAGCAGCTCTCGGCATCTCCCAGGGACACAGCCCTGATTCTCGGTACCTGGACCACCCTTCTCGGCACCATCCATCCACCTCCAGCTCGGCACTTGATCTTCATCATCAACTCTTGAACCAACGCCATGATTCACCTCCATTGACAGCCCACTGCATCTAATCTCCACGGCACAACTCCTACTCACTGGAATCAACAAAATGAACAACCCATGCGTGCACTGCTCACGCCATTCTCGGCTGGGTATCAATCCATCATTCCCCTCCAATCATGCCTCAAATTCCTCCCCCATCCACGCCATTATCCTCCTTACAGGCATTGGCAACACGCCCTCTCCTCTCCTCTCAATTCTGACCATCTTCACATCTTCTTCCACTAGCACTCACTGACCAAGCAGTTCACGTCCAAACCCCCCCCAAATCCTTCTCATTCACGCCAATATTGCCCCCTGAAGTCAGCCCTTGTCATGCCCAAATCAGACCCTTGAAGCTGCCTCCCTCCATTCACTGCACTGCCTCTCATGCCACGATTAATAAGCCACGTAACAGCCCTCTAACTCTCCTCTGCACGTTGCCAAACCTGCTCACAGGCCCTTTCACTATGTCACCTTAAACAGCGCCAAAGCCTCACGTCCTCTCCCTCTCCATAAAACCAAAGTAGCTAGCATCTTCAGGAGGGAGGGACATGCAACTCACCCACGTAACAACTCCCACGCTCACTGCCACCTATCCTCCAAACTTACTCACTGTAATTCTTCACGCCTAACCCTAGCCTTCATCACGCCACACAAATCTGCCTCAACTCAGTCACCAAACCCTAATGCCTCCCCTTCACGATCGACACGCAGCACCATATTCAGCACAGCCATACACCCCACACACTGCCTTGATTTATGCACGATAACACCCCTCACAGCACCGCCCTGCACCATCATCACACCCAAACTGCCATGCACCTACTGCACTGTCGAGCTCCCCACGTGTATGAAATCGGCCCCTACAACAACCCCCATGCACGCCACTGCCGTGAAGAACCGAGACCAAACCCTCATGAAACCCCATAAAACTACACTGCCGAACACACCCTAGCCGCTGACCGTGAAGAACCCTTGAAAACCCTAGCCAAAACCGAAGCCCAACAACCCAAAACCGAGACAGAAATGACTCAAAAATAATCCAAGAGAGAGAATGAGAATTTGAGTTAAAAATAGAGAGAAAAACAGAAGAAAACAGCGAGTGAATCAGAGAAAACAACGAGCGGAAACCGCGAGTGAAAATAGCGAAACTAGTGGAAATAGCAAAAGCAGCGAACCCGTCGAAAACAGTGAAAATAGTGGAACAATAACCCTTCCGGCACCGTGGAACGCACTCCTGGATGCGACTAAAAAGGTAAGACCTGAGGGCACCCTTTGTTATATTTTGTTGTTCCGGACACGGCGTACTCGGTTGACGTGGAATACGTCCAACCGGGTATGCAAGGTCCTACATTGAAAACGGCCGAATTCCTTGGCCACATGTTTATTTTATGTTATGATATTTTACTTTCGAAGCATGCGAATTAGACTAAGTTATCCTTGTGAATGTATGTTTAGTAGACATGATTAATATTGCACAAATCCATTCATTACAAACGACATGAGTAAGGGACCATTCCGAACCCAACGGTTTGAGGTCTTCCCTTGCGAGGGGTGAGTGCGGCCTTAAATCATTTTCCCGGTTCACACCGGGTGGCGACTCCATTATTCTCCGGTTTAGTTCCCCACGGGCTACTCCGTACTCCCAACCGGGCCGCGAGCCCGGAACAGCATGCGTCGCCCAGCTCCTGTGTCCTACAGTCTGGCGACTCCACTGGGGATAGAGAATCAGCCCCGAAATAATGTCTTGTAATGTTTTTGATTTGTGCTTTAATTAATCATGACTAATGTGTTTATGCTTGTGTTTTGGACCGTTGTCATTTGGAATTATTTGGAATCTTTGTCAAAAAAATGTTAACTCGTTGGGCCATTTAAACCGGGACAAGTTCATGTCTTTTTGACAATTAGGCCAAAATTTCTAAAATGCCGATGGGCCAGTTTGTGTTTGTGCCTTTTATCATTTGAAGTTATTTAGTTATATTATCGCAAAGTGTAAACATGTTGGGCCTTTTCAACCGGGACAAGTTTGCACTGCGCAATAGTGTGATTGAATACTTTAAAATGATAACGGGCCAATTAGTGTAAATTCTTTTATGAGCTTGTTTATTTGCATTGCACACATGTCATGCATACATGCATCATGCTAACCCTTGTGTTTGAAAAGCCATCATAGATTCCCGTTGGGTTAGGAAAGCAGAGAGACTCGTCAAGAGACCGTCAGTCAACATGAGCAAGTTAGCAAACGAGAGAGCCCGCCTGGATCAATTGGAGATTAAAGTAACCGAAATTATTGAGATGTTGCAAGTTCTGAATAAAGTTGTGGCCAGTCTGACCGTACCCGGTATAGCCGATAACAGAAAGTTTTACAATCAGAATGGAAAGACCATCGGGGAATCCTCGGAAGAAGCAAGCAGAAAAGACTGGATAGCCATTCAGAAATTGGGAAACGGAGCAGTGAAACTGTCAGACTTGGAAGGGAATGAGTTCACCGAGCCGATCAATGTTGACAGATTGAAGCATATTTAGCCTGAGGAAGAGAAGACTGAGCAGTCACCAAGAGAATTGGCAGAAGACCTAACCTGACGGGATAGGAAGTTCATCCATGTATACACGTAACTTGCATCCCTTGTTTTGTGTTTTGTGTTTGCAGATTTCAGACAAAAGAGAACCAGCAGGGGGCGACCAGAGACATGCGGCGCCAAGGAGCACAATGAGGATCTAACCCATCATGAATAGGGTCTCAAAGGAAAAAAAAGAAAGAAAGAAAGAAGAGAATGCAGTAAAAATTAAAAAGTGGCAAAAGCACTAAAGACGGCGATGAAGCCACCTTGACGGAAGGATTTCGGTCACGTCTGGCTGAAGACGATGAATTTAGCGCTAACAGGGAGGCAACCAATGCACTTTGTTGCGATTTATGTTTTCATGTTTTGTGTATACATGTTGTTGAGTTTTTAATTTTGTGTGTTATTTTTGTAGGCAAAAGCGAAGGCGGAGCATGTTAAGACAGAGGGAATGGTGTTTGGGCAATCACAAGAATGGGAGCTAATTCATTAGTGGTGGCAGAGTAAGGAAAGAATTCATGAGACGCACCTTAATGAATTTATACCAAGCGAGCAACACAGAATCTATAACTTTTGGGACCTTTCATGACATGTTGAGGTGGAAGGGATCCACAACTTTTTGACATTTTAGGACTTCTTTTGGTATTTTCTGTTATTTTCATGGAAAGAATCCACGACTTTTTGACATATCACGATCTCCTTTGTTATTTTCTGTTATTTTCGTGGAACGAATCCACAACTTTTTGACATCTCACGATTTCTCTCGTTGTTTTCGCAGACAGGATCCAGTAACCTTTTTGACTTATGACGACTCCTTTTGTGGTTTAGCTAACAACCATTCGGTGGAAGATATTAGTGCAATTATTACTCACCCCTTTTCAGGTTCTATAAATTCAGCTCAACATTTCTCTCCTCAACACATCCAGATATACATCCAAGTAAGAGAAAGAAATGGAAGCAACTTCACAACAGCGAGTTAAAAAAATTTGTGTTTTCTGTGGATCCAACACTGGTAATAAACCAGAATTCGTTCAGGCTGCAAAGGAATTGGGGCGAGTCATGGCTGAGAAGAATATACACCTAGTGTATGGCGGTGGAAATCTTGGGATAATGGGAAGCATCTCAAAAGCCGTTCAGGATGGTGGCGGTCATGTTTTGGGGATCATTCAAAACCTTTGGCGGATGAACAATTAATTGGACCAACAAATGGAGATGAACGCATCGTATCAGGTATGTCTGAACGACTCCATGAAATGATCAATACTGCTGATGCGTTTATTGTGTTACTAGGTGGACTTGGTACCCTTGAAGAAATATTCACCGTAGCATCATGGGCGCATTTAAACATTCATCGGAAGCCCATTGGGATACTCAATGTTGAGCATTTCTTCGATTTTCTGTTTGTATTTCTCGCGGAAGCCAAGAGACATGAGTTCGTCACCAAATCTGTGGAAGATATTTTCCCGACTACGACAAGGGCCGAAGAGTTGATTGACCAGATCCTAGCTTTTGAACCGAAGCTCGACCCTATCCTCTCCAAATTGGACTGGACAGATGGTGATCGTGGCAAGAAGCGCAGACTGGACATTGATCTGAATCGGTGATGTGCCCTGCTGACCAGGTATTCCAAGGCCTATTTGGAAGTTTATGTTTTATTTTAATTGATGAAAAAAAAATTGAAAAAAAAGAGGAAAAAAAAAAAAAAAAAATGAATGAAAAGAAAAAAAAATATTAAGTGAGAGAAGTCTTTGATAGTTAGACATATGTCCGGTGATGACATTGAATGTTGTAGGGGGAAACCCTAGAAATGATAAGTGCAAGACACGCTCTCTTCCGGTATCCTGAATGGATTGATCTCAGTTAGACTCACGAGCACTTGATTACAGAATCCTAGCAGTAGAACCTGAGTAGTTATCGAGGTGACTAGTTGAAGAGATGATGTATTAGTGAATGACCGTTTGCCTGGGTGTCCACCCTGGTTTACTGATGCTATGATATGATATGGTTGGAAATAAGAAAAAGTCTCTGAAAAGAAAATATGAAGAAAAAAAATAGACCGCCTATAACCGATAAGCGTGAAGCTACCCATGGGCGAGTATTAGGACCACCATGAGGAGAAATGCTACCTTAAAGGGTAGGCGTGTCAGAAAAAGAAAAGAAAAAAAAAGAAAAAAAAAAGAGAAAAAAAGAGAAAAGAAAATGAAAAAAAAGAGACAAAAGAAAAGATGAAAATCATATCATGTTGAGTATGCTGAAGTAATCATAGAATGTGATCAAGACATCCAGGTTGGTTAGACCCATTGGTTCGATTCTCTGAAACGAAATCACCAAGTTGGCTTACTTAAGAATAAGCTGCGAAAGAGCCTTAGCACACACACACATGGAGTCTAGCTCAGATCACCCATTCAGATGATTAGACTTGAGTATGTCGAGTACTTTGAAGGTTCTTCGGTTTCGACGCGAAAGCATTCGTTGAGGAAAAAATATGTCTATCTATCAAAGATTATCTCATAGAGGTGGTGTAATGTGTGAGGTAGAATATCATATCAGCTTGGGGGCGAAGCCCCACATCAGTATCAGTTTGAAGGTGAGGCCTATCTCAACCTGAGGGCGAGGCCCACATCAGTTCATGATCATATCAGCCGGGTATGGCATTCTGGGGGCGGAGCCCACATCGTTCTTTCAGTATTTACCGGATATGGCATTCAGAGGGCGGGGCCCACATCAGATCAGTATCAGTATTTTCCGGGTATGACATTCTGAGGGAGGGGCCCACATCAGTTTAGATCAGTTTCTGTCGGGAATGGCATTCTGGGGGCGAGGCCCCATATTACATCAGTTTCAGTTTCTGCCGGGAATGGAATTTTGGGGGCGAAGCCCCACATCAGTATCAGTTTCTGTCGGGAATGGCACTCCGGAATGGAGATCGGTTCGGGAATGGACCACAGCACGGTGACGGTTCGAGAAGGGACTTCGCCACACCACAGTACGGTGACGGTTCGGGAATGGACCTCATCACATCACATCGCAGTAACACTCCGGGTATGGAGACATCAAGTTTAGCTTGCCAGGTACGGCACTCTGGATATGGAGACATGAGATCAGTTCAGCCAGGTATGGCACTCCGGGTATGGAGATATCAGATCTTTCAGCCAGGTACGGCACTCCGAGTACGAAGACCTTAGATCACTTCAGCCAGGTACGGCGCTCCGGGTATGGAGATATCAGATCAGTTCAGCCAGGTTCGGCACTCCGGGTATGGAGATATCAGATCAGTTAAGCCAGGTTCGGAACTCCGGGTATGGAGATATCAGATCATTTTTGCCAGGTACGGCACTCCGGTATGGAGATATCAGATTAGTTCAGCCAGATACGGTACTTTTGGTATGGAAGTATTTCTGCGACACTCTGGGTATGGAGGCATTTCTGCGACACTACGAGTATGGAGACGCAACTGCGACACCTTGGGTAAGAGGTTTAGCTTGCCAGGTACGGCACTCTGGGTATGGAGATATTTCAGCGACACCTTGGGTATAAGGTTTAGCATGCCAGGTACGGCACAATCAGATCAACTCTATGGCTCTCTAGGTACTGAGGCGTCACTGCGACACCCTAGGTACGGGGTTAGCATTCAGATATCTGTGGCTCTCTAGGTACGGAGGCATCTCTGCGACACCCTAGGTACGGGGTTAGCATTCAGACATATGTGGCTCTCTAGGTACGGAGGCGTCACTGCGACACCCTAGGTACGGGGTTAGCATTCAGACATATGTGGCTCTCTAGGTATGGAGACGTCACTGCGACACCCTAGGTACGGGGTTAACACTCAGACATTTGTGGCACTCTAGGTACGGAGGCGTCACTGCGACACCCTAGGTACGGGGTTAGCATTCAGACATATGTGGCTCTCTAGGTATGGAGACGTCACTGCAACACCCTAGGTACGGGGTTAGCACTCAGACATTTGTGGCACTCTAGGTATGGAGACGTCACTGCGACACCCTAGGTACGGGGTTAGCACTCAGACATTTGTGGCACTCTAGGTACGGAGGCGTCACTGCTACGACCCTAGGTACGGGGTTAACATTCAGACATCTGTGGCACTCTAGGTACGGAGATATCACTGTGACACCCTAGGTACGGGGTTAGCACTCAGACATATGTGGCTCTCTAGGTATGGAGACGTCACTGCGATACCCTAGGTACGGGGTTAGCACTCAGACATTTATGGCACTCTAAGTACGGAGGCGTCACTGCGACACCCTAGGTACAGGGTTAGCATCATCACTGTGCGGCACTCTAGGTTCGGAGGCGTCACTGCGACACCCTAGGTACGGGGTTAACATTCAGACATCTGTGGCTCTCTAGGTACGGAGACGTCACTGTGACACCCTAGGTACGAGGTTAGCATAATCACTACGGCACTCAAGGTACAGAGACACAACCGCGACGCCCTAGGTACGGGCTTAGCACCATCAATTCAACACAAGCAGGCAAACCAGGTGGCAGCTGGCGAGCAGGTAAGTTAAAATACTTTGCACGAACTTTGATAGGATTGTCATTGTCACACACTGAACAAGTCCCATCAAAGTGGGGGCGGCTGTATGTAGGCATTGCATTTTTGCATACCAGCCCAATGATGAGCCTCGTACGGAGGCACCACCTTTTAAGTTGCGAGAGTCGCGGGAAGCAGACGACGGAAGGGAAAAGTCAGAAATTGTCGTCGCATTTTCGTTTCAAAATTATCTTTCGCTCGGAACCTTATCCTCGCTCTTTCTCACACCTTCTCTCTCTCTAACTTTCCATGCTTGTGACCCTTCAACTTCCATGCAAAAATAAAATTCACCAACCAATTAAATAAATTCAAATTAAATTAAACCATTAAGAAATACCAACCAATTAAATAATAACTTAAACAAAAAAAATAATAACAAATTAATAAAATACACTAAAATATTAAACATCAACCACCTCTCACTTTAAACAATTAAATAATCAACAAACACAAACAAATAATAATCAAACACCAGAGACAACTCCCTGCCACCTTCCTTTATTTTTATTCAACAAACACACATGCCCTTCCAAACCAAATGCTCCCCACCCACGTGAATCCTTCAAACCAAATCTCCATTTGTCAACAAAATCCTTATCTCCACCGAATTTGTTCTCGTTTTGTACCCCTTGATTACCCTTCAATCACGCTTGGAACACACCCCACACGGAACAAACCATCATCACCAACCTTCAATCATTCGGCTTTGATCTGGATCTTCTCGGGTGATCTCCCTCATCATCCATTGGGAATCATCCCCTCTCGGCATTTGGGCAGCTCACCACTCTTCTGGACCTGATCACGGCATCAAAGGGGAGGACCTTCTCTACTGGGATCCTCAATAATCATCATCCATCAAACATGAACCAGACTCGGCTTCATAGCCTCTCTTCATCTCAACGCCCAAGATCAACTCTCTGAACCAGTCCCTCACCCTGGCCGAATCATCCACTGCCCTTCACTGGCCATCAACACACTCCACGACTATTCTCAACTCATCCTCACCATCCATTAGCTCGGCAGCCCTTCTCCACTGCAAACCTAAGAGCCCCTAACCTTCAGCAGCTCTCGGCATCTCCCAGGGACACAGCCCTGATTCTCGGTACCTGGACCACCCTTCTCGGCACCATCCATCCACCTCCAGCTCGGCACTTGATCTTCATCATCAACTCTTGAACCAATGCCATGATTCACCTCCATTGACAGCCCACTACATCTAATCTCCGCGGCACAACTCCTACTCACTGGAATCAACAAAAATGAACAACCCATGCGTGCACTGCTCACGCCATTCTCGGCTGGGCATCAATCCATCATTCCCCTCCAATCATGCCTCAAATTCCTCCTCCATCCACGACATTATCCTCCTCACAGCCATTGGCAACACGCCCTCTCCTCTCCTCTCAATTCTGACCATCTTCACATCTCCTTCCACTAGCACTCACTGACCAAGCAGTTCACATCCAAACCCCCCCCCCCAAATCCTTCTCATTCACGCCAATATTGCCCCCCTGAAGTCAGCCCTTGTCATGCCCAAATCAGACCCTTGAAGCTGCCTCCATTCACTGCCTGCTCATGCCATGATTAATAAGCCACGTAACAGCCCTCTAACTCTCCTCTGCACGTTGCCAAACCTGCTCACAGGCCCTTTCACTATGTCACCTTAAACAGCGCCAAAGCCTCACGTCCTCTCCCTCTCCATAAAACCAAAGTAGCTAGCATCTTCAGGAGGGAGGGACATGCAACTCACCCACGTAACAACTCCCACGCTCACTGCCACCTATCCTCCAAACTTACTCACTGCAATTCTTCACGCCTAACCCTAGCCTTCATCACGCCACAAAAATCTGCCTCAACTTAGTCACCAAACCCTAATGCCTCCCCTTCACGATCGACACGCAGCACCATATTCAGCACAGCCATACACCCCACACACTGCCTTGATTTATGCACGATAACAGCCCCTCACAGCCCTGCACAACATCATCACACACCAAACTGCCATGCACCTACTGTACTGTCGAGCTCCCCACGTGTATGAAACCAGCCCCTACAACAACCCCCATGCACGCCACTGCCGTGAAGAACCGAGACCAACAACCCTCATGAAACCCCATAAAACTGCACTGCCGAGACACCCTAGCCGCTGACCGTGAAGAACCCTTGAAAACCCTAGCCAAAACCGAAGCCCAAACAACCCAAAAACCGAGACAGAAATGACTCAAAAATAATCCAAGAGAGAGAATGAGAATTTGAGTTAAAAACAGAGAGAAAAACAGAAGAAAACAGCGAGTGAATCAGAGAAAACAACGAGCGGAAACCGCGAGTGAAACACAGCGAAACTAGTGGAAACAGCGGAAGCAGCGAACCCGTCAAAACACAGTGAAAATAGTGGAACAATAACCCTTTCGGCACCGTGGAACGCACTCCTGGAAAGCGACTAAAAAGGTAAGACCTGAGGGCACCCTTTGTTATATTTGTTGTTCCGGACACGGCGTACTCGGTTGACGTGGAATACGTCCAACCGGGTATGCAAGGTCCTACATTGAAAACGGCCGAATTCCTTGGCCACATGTTTATTTTATGTTATAGATTTTACTTTCGAAGCATGCGAATTAGACTAAGTTATCCTTGTGAATGTATGTTTAGTAGACATGGTTTAATATTGCACAATCCATTCATTAGAAACGACATGAGTAAGGGACCATTCCGAACCCAACGGTTTTGAGGTTCTTCCCTTGCGAGGGGTAAGTGCGGCCTTAAATCATTTTCCCGGTTCACACCCGCCGGTGGCGACTCCATTATTCTCCGGTTTAATTCCCCACGGGCTACTCCGTACTCCCAACCGGGCCGCGAGCCCGGAACAGCATGCGTCGCCCAGCTCCTGTGTCCTACACCTATCACCTTAGATGATTCCTTGTAAGTGCTAGCTTATGAAATTTTGCTATAAAAATTCCAAATCTTCCTTGTAACTCTCGGCAATGAGAGAAAATGAGAGGGAGAGAAAAAGGCTTCCAAAACCGTGAGTGAGAGAGAAGGGGATGAAGTTGTGTTGACTGTTTTTTATTTAAAAAATCAAATTCAAGATATACCAAACATTTGGTAAAAGTCTTCCAACATTACACACAAATGTGTCATACAAGTCACCATCATTCCTTCACCCAAAACCCATCACCAAAAAGTTAACTAAAGTGACAAGTGATGGACCATGTGATGTG